>JAIUJO010002305.1:15000-17500 GCA_023846275.1 Vanilla planifolia
CTTCTTCTTCTTCTTCTTCTTCTTCATCTTCTTCTTCTCCCTCTTATTCTTACTCTTCTTCTTCTTTTTCTTCTTCTTCTTCTTCTTCTTCTTCTTCTTCATCTTCTTCTTCTTCTTCATCTTCTTCTTCTTCCTCTTATTCATACTCTTATTTTTCTTCTTCTTTATCTTCTTCTTTCTCTTTTTCTTGTTTTTCTTCTTCTTACTCCTCTTTTTCTTCAACTTCCTCTTCATCCTCCTCTTCTTCTTCTCCTTCTTCTTCTTCTTCATCTCCTTTTCCTTCTTCTGCTTCTTCTTCTTCTTCTTCTTCTTCTCCTCCTCCTTCTACTTCTTCTTCTTCTTCTTCTTCTTCTACTTCTTCTTCTTCTTGTTCTTCTACTTCTTCTTCTTCCTCTTCCTCTTCTTCTTCTTCTTCTTCTTCTTCATTTACTTCTTCTCCTTCTTCTTCCCTTTGTCATCATCTTCTTCATCCTCGTTCACTATTTCTACTTCTTCTTCTTCCTCTTCGTCTTCTTCTTCTTCTTCCTCTTCTTCTCCTTATTCTTCTACTTCTTCTTCTTTATCATCATGATCAACATCATTTTCTTCTTCTTCTTCTTCTTCTTCTTCTTCTTCTTCTTTTTCTTCTTCTTCTTCTTCTTCTTCTTTTACTTCTTCTTCTTCCTCTTCTTCTTCTTCTTCTTCTTCTTCTGCTTCTTCTTCTTCTTCTTCTTCTTCTTCTTCCTCTTCGTCTTCTTCTTCTTCTTCTTCAGCTTTATCTTCTTTTTTTACTTCTTCTTTTTCTTTTTCTTCTTTTTCCTCTTCTTCTTCTTCTTCTCCTTCTATTTCTTCTTCTTCTTCTTCATCTTCATCTTCTTCTCTTTCTCCCTCTTTTTCTTCTTCTTCTTTGGCTTTTTCTTCATCATCTTCTTCTTCTTGTACTTCTCCTTCTTCTTCTCCATCTTCTCTATCTTCTTTTTCTTCTTCTTCTCCTTCTTCTTCTTAATCTTCTTCTGAATTTCCTTCTTTTTCTTTTTCTTATTCTTCTTCTTTTGCTTCTTCTTCTTCTTCTTCTTCTTCTTCTTCTTCTTATTCTTCCTCTTCTTCCTCTTTTTCCTCCTCTTTTTATTTTTCTTGTTCTTCTTCTTCATCTTCAACTTCTTCTTCTTCTTCTTCTTCTTCTTCTTCTTCTCCTCCTTCATCTTCTTCTTCTTCTTCTACTTCTCCTCTTTCTCCCTCTTCTTCTTTTTGCATGGCTGCTTTTAGTTCTTTTTATTCTTATGCTTATTATTATTATTATTATTATTATTGTTATCATTATTATTATTATTTTTTTTATTATTATTACAATTATTATTATTATTGTTGTTATTATTATCAATATTATTAGTCTTCTTCATCTACTTCTTCTCCTTTTTCTTGTACTTCTCCTTCTTCTTCTCCATCTTCTCCTTCTTCTTCTTCTTCTTCTTCATTTTCATCTTCTTCTTTTGCTTCTTCTTCTTCTTCTTCATCTTCTTCATCCTCTTCTTCTTCATCTTCTTCTTCTCCATCTTCTTCTTCTTCATTATCATCTTCTTCTTCATCTTCTACATCTTTTCTTCTTCTTCTTCTTCTTCTTCATCATCTTCTTCTTTTTCACCATCATCAAAGTCATCATCATCATCATCTTCTTGTTCTTCTTCTCCTTCTTTTTCTTCTTCTTCTTCTTCTTCTTCTTCTTCTTCTTCTTCTTCTCCATCTTCTCCTTATTCTACTTCTCCTTCTTCATCTCCTTCTTTTTCTTCTCCTTCTTCTTCTCCTTCTTCTCCTTCTTCTTCTCCTTGCTCTTCTCCTTCATCTTCTCCTTCTTCTTCTCTTTATTCTTCTCCTTCTTCTTCTCCTTCATTTCCCCCTTCTCCTCTTTCTTCTCCTCCTTTCTCTCCTCCTTCTGCTCCACTTTCTCCTTCTTCTTCTCCTCTATCTTCTCCTCCTTGTTCTCTTCCTTCTTCTTTTTCTTCTTTTGCTTCTTCTTTTCCTTCTTCTTTTGCTTCTCCTTCTACTTCTTCTTTTGCTTCTACTTCTTCTTCATGTTATTCTTCTTCTTCTCCCTCTTCTTCTTCTTCTTCATCTTCTTTTCCTTCTTCTTCTTCTTCTTCTTCCACTTCTTCCTCTTCTTATTCCTCTTCTTCTTCCTCTTCTTCTTTCTCTACTTCTTCCTCTTCTTCCTCTTCTTCCTCCTCTTCTTCCTCTTCTTTTTCCACTTCTTCTTCCTCTTATGCTTCCTCTTCTTCTTCTTCTTCTTCTTCTACTATTACTACTACTTCTTCTTCTTCCTCCTCTTCTCCTTCCTCTTCTCCTTCTTCTGCTTCTACTTCTTCCTTCTCTTCTTTTTCCACTTCTTCTTCTCCTTCTTATGCTTCTTCTGCTTCTTCCTCTTCTTCTTCTCCTTCTTCACCTTCTTCTTCCTCTTCTTCTCCTACTCCTTCTTTTTCTCCTTTTTCTTTCTACATCTTCTTCTTCTTCTTCTTCTTCATCCTCC
>JAIUJO010002305.1:20000-27500 GCA_023846275.1 Vanilla planifolia
TCTTCTTCTTCTTCTTGTTCTTCTTCTCATCTTCATCTTTTTCATCTTCTTTTCTTCTTCTTCTTCCCCTTCTTCATCATCATCATCTTATTCTTCTACTACTTCTACTTCTTGATTTTCTTCTTCTTCTTCTTCTTCTTCTTCTTCCTCATTTTCTTCTTCTTCTTCTTCTACTTCTTTGTTTTCCTCTTCTTCTTCTATTTGTTCTTATTCTGTCTTACTCTTGCTTTTCTTCTTCTTCTTTTTCAACTTCTTCTTCTTATTCTTGTTCTTCTTCCTCTACTTCTTCTTCTTCATCTTCTTCTTCTTTTTCTTTTCCTTTGTCTCCTTTATCTTCTTCTTTTTCTTCTTCTTTTCTACTTCTTCTTCTCCTCCTCCTCTTTTTTCTTTTTCGTCATCTTCTTCTCCTTCTTCTTCTTCGTCATCATCTTCTTCTTCTGTTTCTTCTTCTTCTTCTTCTTCTTCTTCTTCTTTTACTTCTTCTTCTTCTTGTTCACCTTCTTCCTCTTCTTCTCCTTCTTCTTCTTCTTGTTCCACTACTATATCTTCTTCTTCTTCATCTTCTTCTTCTTCGCCTTCTTTCTGTTCTTCTTGTTGTTCTTCTTCTTCTACTTCTTCCACTTCTTCTTCTTTTGCTTCTTCTTCCTCCTCTCCATCTTCTTCTTTTTCTTCTTCTTCCTTTTTTTTCATCCTCTCCTTCTTCTTCCAATTTGTCTCCTTCTTCCTCTTTTTCTTCATCTTCTTCTTCTCATTCTTCATCTTCGACTTCTTCTACTTCATCTTCTATTCTTGATCTTGTTCTTCTTATTTTTCTTCTCCTTCTTCTTTATTTCCTTCTTCTTCTTCTTCTTCTTCTGGTTACTCTTCATCTTCTTCCACTACAACTTCTTCTTCATTTACTTCTTCTTCATCTTATTTTTCTTTCTTCTTCTTCTTCTTCATCATTTTCTTCTTGTTTTTGTTATATTTCTTCTTCTTATTCTACTTCTTCTTCTTTGTTTTCTACATCTAGTTCCCCTCCTCCTCGTTCTTCTTCTACTCTTCTTCTTCGACTTCTTCATCTTCTCATCCTTCCCATCATCTTCTTCTTCTTCTTCTTTCCCTAATTCTTCTTCTTCTTCTACATTTTCATCTTCTTCTTCTTCTTCTTCTACTTCTTTTACATCTTCTTCTTTGTCTTACTCTCCTTCTTCTCCTTGATCTTCTTCCTCTTCTTCTTCTTCTTCACCATCTTCCTCTTCTTCTTCTTCTTCATCATCTTCTTGCTCTTCTACTTCTTCCGCTTCTTCTTCTCCTTCTTCTTCTTCTTCTACTTCTTCTCCTTCTACTTTTTCTTCTCCATCTTCTTGGTCTTCTTCTTCTACTTCTACCTATTTTTTTTCTTATTCTTCTTCATAATCATCTTCTTCTTCCTTCCTTCTTCTTTGACTTTTTTCTTCTTCTTCATCATCATCATCTTCTTCTTCTTCTTCTTTTTCTTCTTCTCCTTTTTCTTCTTTTTCTTGCTCTTCTTCTTTTATTCTCATTATTATTCTTCTTCTTCTTGTTCTTCTTCTTCTCCTTCTCCTCCTTCACCTTCTTCTTCTTCCTCTTCATCTTTGTCTCATTTGTCTTCTTCTTCTTATTCTTCTTCTTCTTCTTCCTCTTCTTCTTCACCATCTTTTTCTTCATTGTCTTCATCTTGTTGTTCTTCTTCTTCTTCTTCTTCTCTCCTTCTTTCTCTTCTTATTCTACTTCTAGTTCTTCTTCTTCTTTTTCTTTTTCTTCTTCTTCATCTACTTCATCATCTTCTTCTTCAACTTCTTCTTCTTCTTCTTATTCTTACTCTTCTTCTAATTTTCTTCTACTTCTTTTTCATCTTTTTCTTCATCACCTCCTTCTTTTTCTTCTTCTTCTTCTTCGTCTTTGTCTTCTTCTTTATCGTCTCAATCTTCTTCTTCTTCTTCGTCTTCTTCTTCAACTTCCTCTACTTCTTTGCCTTCTTCTTTTTCTTCTTCTTCTTCTTTTTCTTCTACTTCTTCGTCAACACTTCTTCTTCTTCTTCTTCTCTCTTTTCTTGTTCTTGTCCTTCTTCTTCTTCTCCTTCTACTTCTTCTATTTCCTCTTCTTCTTCTTCTTCTTCTTCTTCTTCTTTTTCTTCATCTTCTTCTCCTTTTATTCTTCTTACTCTTCTTCTTCTTCTTCTTCTTCATCTTGTTCTTCCTCTTCTACTTGTTCATCATCATCATCTTCTTCTTCTTCTTTTTCTGTGCCTTCTTCTTTATCTTCTTCTTCCTCTTCTTCATCATGTTCTTCTTCTTCTTCTCCTTCATCTTCTTCTTCTTCTTTTTCTTCTTCATCTTCTTCTTCTTCCACCTCTTCTTTTTCTTCTAAGATTTCTTCTTCTCCTTCTTCTTATCCTTCTTATTCTTCAACACCTTCTTCTTCGTGATGCCCCTCTGCTTCATCTTTTTCATCTTCATCTTCTTTTTATTTTTCTTTTTCTTTTTCTTCTCCTTCTTCCACTTCTTGTTCATCTTTTTCTGCTTCTTATTCTTTTTCTTCTTCTTCTTCTTCTTCTTCTTTGTCATCAACTTCCTGTTTTTTTCTTCTTCATCTTCCTTTTCTTCTTCTTTTGTGATTTCTTCTCCATCTACTTCTTCTTCTTCTTTTTCTTCCTCCTCTGCTTCTTCTTGTTCTTCTTCACTTTAATCATCTTGTCCTCCATCTTCTTCATCATCATCATCTTCTTCTTCTTCTTCTTCTTCTTCTTTATCTTTTTCTTCATCTTCCTCTTCATCTTCTACTTGTTTTTCTTCTTCTTCCTCTTCTTCTTCTTTTTCTTCTTCTTTCATTTCTGCTTCTTCATCTCTTCTTCTTCACCTTCTTGATCTCCTTCTTCTTCTCCTTCTTCTTCTTCTTCTTCTTCTTCTTCTTCTATTTCTTCTTCTTCTTCTTCTTTTTCTTCTTCTACGTTTTCTTCTTCTTCTTAATCTTCTTCTTCTTCTTCTTCTTCTTCTTATTCTTCTTCTTCTTCTTATTCTTCTTCTTCTTCTTCTTCTTCTTCTTCATCTTCGTCTTCTTCCCCTTCTTCTTCTTCTTTGTTTTCTTCTTCGTCATCTTCTTCTTCTTCTTCTTTCTCTTCTTCTGCTTCATCTCATTCTTCTTCTTCTTCTACTTCTTCTTCCTTTTCTTATTCATCTCCTTCTTCTTCTTATTCTTCTTCTTCTTCTTCCTCTTCTTCATCTTCTTCTTCTTTCTCATTTTTTCTTCTTCATCTTCTTCTTCTTCCACTTCTTCTTCTTCTTCGTCTTCTTCTTCGTCTTCATTTTCGACTTATTTTTCTTCGTCTTTTTCTTTTCTTCTTGCCCTTCTTATTGTTCTTCTTCTTCTTCTTTTTCATCTTATTCTACTTCTTCTTCTTCTTCTTCACCTTCTTCTTTTTCTTCGTCTCCTTCATCTTCTTCTTCCTTTTTTTCTCTATCTTCGGCTCCATCGTCTTCTTCTTCTTTTTCTTGCTTTTCTTCATCATCATCTTCTTCTTCTTCTTCTTATTCTTCTTTTTTCTGCATCTTCTTCTTCTAATCCTTCTTCTGCTCTTTTTTCTTCTTCTTTTTCTTCTTCTTGGTCTTCTTCCTCTTCTTCTTCTTCTCCTTCTTCTTCTTTTCCTTCTTCTTGTTCTTCTTGTTCTTCTTCCTCTTCTTCATCTTTTTATTCTTTTTTTATTCTTCTTCTTCCTCTGCTTATTCTTCTTCTTCTTCTTCTTCCCTTTTTTCTTCTTCTTCTTCTCTTACTTCTTCTTCTACTTCTTCTTCTTCTTCTTCTTTCTTCTTCCTTCTTCTTCTTCTTCTTCTTCCTCTACTTCTTCTTTTTCTTCTTATTCTTCTTCTTCTTCTTATTCTTCTCCTTCTTCGTCTTCTTCTTCATTGTATTTCCTCTTCTTCATCTTCTTCTTCTTCTTCTTCAAATTTTTCTTCTTCTTCTTCTTCAAATTTTTCTTCATCTTCTTCTTCTTCTCCTCCTTCTTAGTCATTTTTTCCACATATTTTTCTTCGTTTTTTTCTTTTTCTTCTTCCCCTTCTTATAGTTCTTTATCTTCTTCTTTTTCATCTTCTTCTACGTCTTCTTCTTCTTCTTCTTCTTTTTCTTCTTCTCCTTCATCTTCTTCCTCATGGAGAAGTAGAAGAAGACGATGAAGAAAAAGAAGAAGAAAAAGAAGAAGAAAAAGATGAAGAAGAAATAGAAGAAGAATAATAAAAAGATCACAAAGAAGAATAGGAATTATAAGTAGTAGAAGAAGTAGAAAAAGCAAAAGAAGAAGAAGAAAAAGCAAAAGAAGAAGAAGAAAAAGAAGAAAAGGAAGAAGAAAAAGAATGAATAAAAGGAGAAGAAGAAGGAGAAGAATAGGAGGAGGAAGTAGAAGAAGAAGAATAACAAGAAAAAGAATACCGAAAAGAACAAGAAAAAGAAGAAGAATAATAATAAGAAGAGGAATAAGAAGAAAAAGAAGAAGAAGAAGAATAAGAAGATGAAAAAGAAGGAGAAGAAGAAGAAGAAAAAAAAGAAAAAAAAGAAGAAGAAAAGCATGAAGAAGAGGAAGAAGAAGACAGAGAAGAAAAAGAAAAAGACTAAGTAGAAGAAGAAGAAGATGAAGAAGATGAAGAAGAAAAAGATGAAGTCGTGGAGGAAGAAGGAGAAGAAGAAGTAGAAGTAAAAGAAAAAGAAGAAGAAGAAGAAGAGGAAGGAGAAGAAGGAGAAGAAGTGGAAAAAGAGGAAGAAGAAGACCAAGAAAAAAATGAGGCATAAACAAAAGAAGACGAAGACGAAGACGAAGAAGAAGAAAATGAAGAAGAAGAAGAAGAAGAAGAAGAAGACAAAGAAGAAGAAGATGAAGAAGAAGAAGACGAAGAAGAAGAAAAAGTGAAAGAAGAAGAAAAGGAAGAAGAAGAAGAAGAGGAAGAACAAGACAAAGGAGAAGAAGAAGAGGAAGACGAAGTCGATGTAGAAGAAGATCAAGAAGAGGAAGAGGAAGAGGAAGAAGAAGAAGAAGAAGAAGAAGAAGAAGAAGAAGAAGAAGAAGTAGAGGCAGAAGAGAAAGAAGAAGACGAAGAAGAGGAAGAAGAAGAAGTTGAAGAAAAAGAAGAAGATGATGAAGAAGAAGAAGATAACCACGATGACGTAGAAGAATAAGTAGTAGAAGAAGAAGAGCAAGAAAAAGAAGAAGAGAAAGAAGAAGAAGAAGAAGAAGTAGAAGAAGATGAAAACGAAGAAGAAGAAGAAGAAGAACAAGAACAAGGAGCAGAAGAAGACAAAGAAGAAGAAGAAGAAGAAGAAGAAGAAGATGAAGAAGAAAAAGAAGACGGCGAAGAAGACAAAGATGAAGAAGAGAAAGGTGAAGAAGACGAAGATGAAAAAGAAGAAGAAAAAGAGGAAGAAGTAGAAGTAGAAAAACAAGAAGCCGAAAAAGAAGATGATGAAGAAGAAGAAGAAGAAGAAGAAGAAGAAGAAGAAAAAGAGGAAGAAGAAGAAGTAGAGAAAGAAGAAGAAGAAGACGATGATGAAGCGGATGAAAAAGAAGTTGAGAAAGAATAATAAGAAAAAGAAGAAGTGGAAGAAGAAGAAAAAGGTGAAGAAGAAAACAAACAACAGGAAGACAAAGAAGATGAAGAAGAACAATTTGAAGAAGAAGAAGAAGACAAAGAAGAAGAAGAAGAAGAAGAAGAAGAGGCAAAAGAATAATAATAATAATAATAATAATAATAATAATAATAATAATAAGGAGAAGAGCAACAAGTACCAAAAGAAGTAGCAAAAGAAGAAGAAGGAGAAGAATACGAAGAAGAAGAAAGCAAAGAAGAAGAAAAAGAAGTAGAAGAACAAGGAGAAGGAGAAGAAGAAGAAGAAGAAAAGAAGATGAAGTAGAAGTAGGAGAAGAAGTTGATGAAGAAGGAGAAGATGAAGAAGAATAAAATGAAGAAGAAGAAGATGATGATGAAGAGGAATAATAAGATGAAGAAGAAGAAGAAGAGAAAGATTAATAAGAAGAAGAAGATGATGAAGAAGAAGAAGAAGGAGGAGAAGAAGAAGAAGTGGAAGATAACGAAGAAGAAAAACAAGAAGAAAATGATGATGAAGAAGAAGAAAAAACAGAAGATAAGGAAGAAGAAGAAGAAGAAGAAAAAGACGACAATGACTAAGAAGAAGAAGAGAAGAAGACACAGAAGAAGGAGAAGAAGGTGAAGAGGAAGAAGAAGACGACAAAGAAGAAGAAGACGAAGAAGAAGGCAAAGAAGAAGCAGAAGAAGAAGAAGAAGAAGAAGAAGCAGAAGGAGGAGAAGGAGAACAAGAAGAAGAAGAAGAAAAAGAAGATGAAGTAGAAGAAGGAAAAGAAGTTGATGAAGAAGAATAAAATAAAGAAGAAGAAGAAGATGATGATGAAGAATAATAAGATAATGAAGAAGAACAACAAGAAGATGAAGACAAAGAAGAAGAGAAAGATTAAGGAGATGAAGAAGTAGAAGACGAAGAAGAAGAAGAAGAAGAAGGAGGAGAAGAAGAAGAAGAAGTGGAAGACGAAGAAGAAGAAGATGATGATGATGATGAAGAAGAAGAAGAAAAATAAGATAAGGAAGAAGAAGATGAACAACAAGAACAAGAACATGAAGACAAATAAGAAGAAGAAGAAGGAAAAGAAGAAGAAGAAGAAGAAGAAGAAGTAGAAGAAGACGATGACCATGACTAAGAAGAAGAAGAAGGGAAGAAGACACAAAAGGAGAAGAAGGTGAAGATGAAGAAGATGAAGGTAAAGAAGAAGAAGACAAAGATGACGAAGATTAAGAAGAGGAGAAAGAACAAGTCGAAGAAGAAAAAGAAGAAGTAGAAGAAGAAGAAAAAGACGACGAAGTAGAAGAATAAGATGAAGAATAAGTTGAAGAAGAAGAAGAAGAAGAAGAAGAAGAAAAGAAGAAGAATTAGATGAAGAAGAAGAAGAAGAAGAAGAAGAAGAAGACACAGAAGAAGAATATTAGGATGAACAAGAAGAAGTTAAAGACGAAGAAGAAGACAAAGACGAAGAAGAAGAAGAAGGAGAAGAAGAAGACAAAGCAAGAGGCGTAGAAGAAGAAGAAGATGATGATGTTGATGAAGACAAAGAAGAAGAAGAAGAAGAAGAAGGAGAAGAAGGGAAAATGGAGAAGAAGAAGTAGTAGTAGTAGAAGAAGAAGGAGAAGAAGAAAAAGAAGAAGAAGAAGAAGAAGAAAAAGGCGAAGAAGAAGAAGAATTAGACAAAGGAAAAGAAGACGAACAAGACGAAGATGGACAAGAGGAAGAAGAAGAAGAAGAAGATGAAGAACATAAAAAAGTAGAACAAGAAGAAGAAGAAAAAGAAGAAGATGATGAAGTAAAAGAAGAAGAAGCAGAAGAAGAAGAAGAAGATGAGGAAGAAAACAAAGAAGAATAAGAAGAAGAAGTAGAGGAAGAAGAAGAAGAAGAAGTAGAAGATGGATAAGAAGAAGAAGAAAA
>JAIUJO010002305.1:30000-37500 GCA_023846275.1 Vanilla planifolia
ACAGGAAGAAGATGAAGAACTAGAAGAAGGAAAAGAAGAAGAAGAACAAGAAGAAGTTGAAGAAGAAGAAGACGAAGAAGACGAGGTAGAAGAAGAAGAAGATGAAGAAGAAGTATAGGAAGAAGAAGTAGAAGAAAAGAAGAAGAGGAATACGAAGAAGAAGAATAATAAGAAGAAGAAAAACAAGAGGAAGAAGAAGAAGAAGAATAAGAAGAAAATAAAAAAGAAGAAAAAAAAGAACACGAACAAGAAGAACATGAAGAAGAAGAAGAAGAAGTAGAAGAAGAAGAAAAAGAAGAAGAAAAAGAAGACGAAGAAGAAGAGGAGGAAGAAAAAGAAGAAGAAGAAGAAGAAGATGTAGAAAAAGAAGAACAAGACGAAGAAGAAGTGGACAAAGAAGAAGAAGCTGAAGAAGAAAAAAACAAAGAAGAAGAAGAGAAAAAGGAAGAAGAAGAAGAAGAAGAAGAAGAAGAAAAAGACAATAAAGAAGTATAAGATGAAGAAGAAGAAGAAGATGAAGAAGAAGAAGAAGATGAAGAAGAAGAAGAAGAAGAAGAAGACGAAGAAGAAGATGAAGATGACGTAGAGGAAGAAGAAGAATAAGATTAAGACGAAGAAGAAGAAGAGGAAGAATAAGAAGAAAAAGAAGAAGTGGAAGAAGAAGAAGGAATAACATAAGAAGAAGGAGAAGAAGAAGAGGAAGCAGAAGAAGAAGAAGAAGAAGAAGAAGAAGAAGAAGAAGAAGAATAAGAATAAGAATAAGAATAAGAATAAGAATAAGAATAAGAAAAAGAATTAGAGGAACAAGAACAAGAATTAAAAGAAGGGAACAAGGAAAAGAAGAAGAAGAAGAAGAAGAAGAAGAAGAAGAAGAAGAAGAAGAAAAGAAGGAGAAGGAGGAGGAGGAGGAGGAGGAGAAGGAGAAGAAGAAGAAGAAGAAGAAGACGAAGAAGAAGAAGGTGAAGAACAAAAGCAGAAGACGAAGAGAAAGAAGAAAGAGAAGAAGTAGAAGAAGTCATTGTAACAGAGGAAGAAGACGAAAAAGAAAAGGAATAAGATTTAGAAAAAGACGAAAAAGAAAAAAAGAAAACGAAGAGGAAGAAGAAGGAGAAGAAGTAGAAGTAGTAGTAGAAGTGGAAGAAGAAGAAAAGAAGGAGAGGAAGGACAAGAAGGAGAAGAAAAAAATGAAAGAGGAAGAAGAAGAAGAAGAAAAAGAAGTATAAACAGAAGTAGAAGAAGAATTAGACGAAGTAGAAGAAGTAGTAGTAGTAGTAGTAGTAATAGTGGTAGAAGAAGAAGATGAAGAAGTAGAAGAAGATGATTAAGAAGAGGAAGAAGAAGAAGACGAAGAAGAAGAAGAAGATGTTGTAGTGGAGGAAGAAGAAGAAGAAGAAAATGATGTAGAAGAAGAAGAAGTAGAAGAAGAAACAAAGAACAAGAAGAAGACGACAAACAAAAAGAAGATGAAGTAAAGGAAGAGGAACAAGACAGAGAAGAAGAAGAAGAAGAAGATGATGACGATGATGTTGTAGAAGAAGAATAAGAAAAAAAAAGAAGACGAAGAAAAAGAATAAGAATAAGAAGTAGAAGAAGAAGAAGAATTATAGGAACAAGAAGATGAAAAACAAGAAGAAGAGAACAAGGAGGAGAAGAAGTAGAAGAAAAAGAAGGAGAAGGAGGAGGAGGAGGAGGAGGAGAAGAAGAAGAAAAAGAAGAAGGTGAAGAAGAAAAGCAGAAGACAAAGAGGAAGAAGAAAGAGAAGAAGTAGAAGTAGTAGTAACAAAGGAAGAAGAAGAAAAAGGAAAAGAAGAAGAAGAAGAAGAAGGCGGAGAAGAAAAAAAAAGATGAAGAGGACGAAGAAGGACAAGATGTAGAAGTAGTAATAGAAGAGGAAGAAGAAGAAGAAGATGATGATGATGACAAAGTAGAATAAGAAGAAGAAGAAGAAGAAGAAGACAAAGTTGAAGAAGAAGAAGAAGAAGAATAAGAAGAAGAAGTACATTAAGAAGAAGTAGAAGACAAAGAATAACAATAAAAATAATAATGATAATAATGTTAATAAGAAGATGATGGAGGAAAAGGAGAAGAAGAAGAAGAAGAATAAAAACAAAAAAGAGAAGAAGACGTAGAAGAAGAAGATGAAGTTGAAGAAAAAGTGGAAGAAAAAGAAGAAAAAGAAAAGAAGATGAAGAGGAGGAAGAAGAAGTAGAATTTGATGAGGATATTTCTTAAGAAGAAGAAGAAGATGAAGAAGATAAAGAAGAAGAAGAAGAAGATGATGATGAAGCTGATGAAGATGATGACGATGGAAAACAAGAACAAGAAGAAGAAGAAGAAGAAGAAGAAGGAGGAGGAGGAGGAGGAGAAGAAGGAGAAGAAGAAGAAAAAGAAGAAGCAGGAGAAGAAGAAGAAGAAGAAGGAGAAGAAGAAGAAGGCTCTTCTTCTTCTTCTCCTTCTTCTTTTTCTTCTTCTTCCTCTTCTTCTTCTTCTTCCTCTTCCTCTTCTTCTTCTTCTTCTTCTTCATCTTTTTCATCATCATCTTCTTCTTCTTCTTCTTCATCATCATATTCTTCTTCTTCCTCTTCTTCTTCTTCTTCTACTTCATCTTCATCTTCTTTTTCTTCTGCTTCTTCTTCCTCTTCTTCTTCTCCTTCGCCTTCTTCTTCTCTTTCTTCTTCTTTGTCTTCATCTTCTTCACCTTCTTCTCGTTTTTCTTTTTCTTCTTCTACTACTACCACTACACTACTACTTCTTTTTCTCCTTCTTCTTCTTCTTCTTCTTCTTCTTCTTCTTTGTCTTCTTCTTCTTCCTCCTCTTCTTCGTCTTCTTCTTTGTCTTCTTCCTCTTCTTCATCTTCTATATCTTCTTCTTCTTCTTCTTCTTCTTCTTCACCTTCTTATTCTTCCCCTTATTTTTCTTCTTCTTGTACTTCATCTTATTTTCTTCGTTTTCTTCTTCTTCTTCTTCTTCTTCTTTTCTTCTTTTGCTTTTTCTTCTTCCACTTATTTTTCTCCATCTTTCACTTCTTCTTCTTCTACTTCTTTTTCTTCTTCATCTTCTACTGCTCATTATTATTATTACTGCTATTATTACAATTTTTATTATTATCGTCTTCTTCTTCTTCTTTCTCATTTTCTTCTTCAACTTCTTCTTCTTCGTCTACTTCTTCTTCTTCTTTTTCTTCTTCTTCTTCTTCTTCTTCTTCTTTGCCTGTCTTCATCTTTGTCTTCTTCTTTTTCTTGTTCTTCTTCTTATTCTTCTTCTTCATCTTCACCTTCTTCTTCTTCTTCTTTTTCATCTTCTTTTTTTTTCCAGCGTTTCCTCTTCTTTTTGTTCTTCTACTTCTTATTTAACTTCTTCTTCCATTTCTTCTTCTTATTCAACTTATTATTGTTATTATTATTATTATTATTATTATTATTCGTCTTCTTCTTCTTCTTCTTAATTTTCGTTTTCTTCTTCTTCTTCTTCTTCTACTACTTCTTCTTCTTCTTCTTTCTTCATCTACTTCCTCTTCTTCTTCTTTTTCATGTTCTTCTTCTTCTTCTTCTTCACCTTTTTCTTCTTCTTCTTTGTCTTTTTTTCGTGTTCTTCTTCTTATTCTTCTTCTTCTTCATCTTCGTCTTCTTCTTCTTCTTCTTCTTCTTCTTTTTCATCTTTTTCTACTTTCACTTATTCCTCATCACCATCTTCTTCTTCTTCTTCTTCTTCATTTTGTTCTTCTTCTCTTTCCTCTTTTTCCTCTTGTCCATCTTCTTCTTCTTCTCCTTCTACTTCTTCTTCCTATTTGACATCCTTCTACTTCTTCTTCCTGTTGTTGTTCTTTATCTTCTTCTTCTTCCTCGTCTTCATTTTCTTCTTCTTCTCTTTCTTCTTCTTCTTCTTTTTCTTCATCCCCTTCTACTTCTACTGTTCCTTCTTCTTTTTCTTCTTCTTCTTCTTCCTCCTCTACATCTCCTTCTATGTATTCTTCTTCTTCTCCTTCTTCTTCTTCTTCTTCTTCCTTCTCTTTGTCTTCTCCTTCTTCTTCTTCTTCTTCATCATCTTCTTCCTCTTCTTCGTCTTCATCATCTTCTTCTTCTTCTTCATTTATTTTTCTTCATCTTCTTCTTCTACTTCTCCTTCTTCTTCTTCTTCTTCTTTGGCTTTTTCCTCTTTTTCTTCTTCTTTTTCCACTTCTTCTTCTTCTTATTCTTCGTCTTCTTCCACTTTTTTGTCTTCTTCTTCTTCTTTTCTTCTTCTTCAACATCTTCTTCTCCCTCTTCTTCTTCTACTACTACTTCTTTTCCTTCTTCTTCTTTCTAGTCTTCCTCTTCTTCTTCTTCTTCTTCTCCCTCTTCTTCTCCTTCTTCTTCTTTTCCTTCTACTTCTTCTTCGCTTTCTTGTTCTCCTTCTTCTTCTTCTTCTTTTTCTTCTTTATCTTCATCTCCTTCTTCTTCCTCTTCTTCTTCTTCCACTTTTGTAATTTTGATGTAGGACAAAAAGGGGGTATGGCGACACGAAAAGATACGGGATTGTGTGTGTAGATAGAAAAGGAAAGGGAAATGGTAAAAGCTTTAGATTTTGGGATTTTGGTGGAGGGATAGGAAGATGGATAGTAGAACCAGTGTCGGGGATAACTTAATGGTGTGGCATCTCACCACTTGGGCCTCGCACCCCTCCTCCCAGTACCAGAGCTTCAGCGAATCAGCACGCCAAAAAACTGGAGTGGCGTCTCACCACTTGGACCTCACGTCCCTCCTCCCAGTATCAGAGCTTTGACGAGTCGGCACGCCAAAGACACTCAGAGCACTCACGCTCAGAATGGAAGCAAACAAACTCAAAAGCTTGCATTAACTATTCAATCTCCTTTTTTTTTACAACAGAAGATGACTCCCCCTTATATAGGAATCCATAAGGGTACAAAAGACATTTGACTCATAACATGGGAATACTAAAGAACACATGGGTAAACCAAAAGTCACCTAAAAATAATGAAAATTAAGTTCATTCATGGGAATACAAAAAGACTCCTAATTTCGGTTGGCTGGAGGCGCGGCGACGGCGGCGGCGGCGGCGTGGGTCGGCGCGGGTCGGCGCGTGTAGGCGCGGGTCGGCGCGTGGGTTGGCGCTGGTGGGCGCGGGCGCGGGTTGGTGCGGGTCGGCGCGGGTTGGCGTGGGTTGGCGCGGGTTGGCGGGTTGGTGTGGGTTGACGAGCCCGGGCGGGACGGGCACGGGTCTGGCTCGTCGGTCGAACCCGGGTCTGGTTCGGCGGCAGCTCCGGCGGCAGACGGCGTGGCAGGCGGCAGCCGTAGGTGGCGGAAGGAGCCGGCGGCAGGAAAAGTGTTTTTCGCGCTGTTTTGGCTCTTGGGAGTCCGTTTGAACTCCGAATTCGATTCCGAAAGATGTTCCGAAATCCATGTTTCGGCGCATACGTCACTGCATCATTTTTTACCTCATAATATTTCAAAAAATATTTTGAAAATTTAAATAAAAATTGATCCCCCGTTGTTCATGCAACGCCAAGCTTTGATGTCCGCATCAAATTTTCTCTTCTTCGTTACTCCCTCTTCTTCTTCTTCTTCTTCTTCTTCTTCCTCCTCTACTTCTTCTACTTCTTTTTCTAGTTCTTATTATTATTATAATTATTTTTGTTATTACTCTTCTTCTTGTAGTTATGGTTTTTACTGTTGTTGTTCTTCTTCTTCTACTTTTCTTCTCTTTCTTCTTCGTCTTCTTCTTCTACGTCTTCTTCTTCTCCTTCTTCTTCTTCTTCTTCCTCTTCTCCTACATCCCATCTTATTTTTCTTTTTCTTCTTCTTCTTCTTCTTCTTCTTCTTCTTTTTCTCTCTCTCTTCTTCTTCCTCATAGTTGTCTACTACTTCTTCTTCTTCTTCTTCTTCTTCTATTTAACCTTCTCCTCTATCTTCTTTTTCTTCTTCTACTTCTTCATCTTCTTCTTCTTTTTTTAGTTCAAGTTTCCTTCTTCTTCTTCTTTATCTTCTTTCCCTTCTACTACTTCTTCCTCCACTTCTTCTTTTTCTTCTTCTTTTTTGCCTTATTCTTCTTCTTTGTCTTCATTTTCTCCTTGTTCTTATTCTTCTTCTTCTTCTTCTTCTTATACCTCTTATTTGTCTTCATCTTCTTCTTTTTCTTCTTCTTCTTCCGCTTCTTCTTCTCATTCTTCTTCTTCTCTTCTTCTTCTTCTTCATGTTTTTCTTCTTCCTTTTCTTTTTCCTCTTCGTGTTCCTCCTTTTCTTCTTTATATTCTTCTTCTTCTTCATCTTCTTCTTCTTGTTCTTCATTGTCTTCTTCATCTTTTCTCCTTCTTCCTATTTCGCTTCGTGTTCTTCTTCTTTGACATCTTCGACTTCTTCTTCTTCTTTGTCTTCTTCTTGTTTTTCTTTTTCTTCCTCTTCTTTGTCTTCTTCTACATCTCTGTCTTCTTTGTCTTCTATTTCTTCTTCATCTTCTTCTTCTTCTTCTTCTTCTTCTTCTTCTTCTTCTTATTAGTCTTCCTCTTCATCTTCTTTTTCTTCTTCCACTTCTTCTTTGACTTCTTCTTCTTCCACTTCTTTTTCTTCTTCTTCTTCTTCATCTATTTCTTCTTCTCCTCCTACATCTTCTTTTCCATCATCTTTTTCCTCTTCTTCTTGTTCTACTTGTTCTCTTTCTTCTTCTTCTTCTTCTTATTCTTCTTCATCTCCTTCTTCTTCTTCATCTTCTTTGTCTTCTTCTTTTTCAAATTCTTCTTCTTCTTCATCTTCTTTGTCTTCTTCTTTTTCAAATTCTTCTTCTTCTTCTTCTTCATCTTCTTACTCTTCTTCTCCTTCCACTCCTTCTTCAACTTCTTCTTCTTATTATTCTTCTTCTTTTTCTTCTATTTCATCTTCTTCATTTTCAACTTCTTTTTCTTTTGCTTCCTCTTAATCTTCTTTTATTTCTTCTCCTTCTTCTTCTTCTTCTTCTCCTTCTACTTCTTCTCCTTCTTCTTCTTCTTCTTCTTCTTCTTCCTCCTCTTCTCCTCCACCTCCTTCTCCTTCTTCTTCTTCTTTTACTTCTTTTACTTCTTCATTTTCTTCTTTTACTTCTTTTGCATCTTCTTCTTCTTCTTCTTCTACATCTTTAACTTCTTCATCTTCTTCACATCTTTCTTCTTCTTAGTCTTATTTTTCTTCCTCTTTGCATTCTCCTTCTTTGCCTTCTTCATCATCTTCTTTTTGCACTTCTTCTTCATCTTTTCTTTGTCTTCTTCTTCTTCATATTCTTCTTCTTCCTCTTCATCATCTTCTTCTTCTTCTTTGCTTCTTCATCTTCTTCGTCTTCTTCGTCTTCTTCCTCTTCCTCGTCTTCTTCTTGTTCTTCTTCTTCTTCGTATTCTTCTTCTTCTTCCTCCTCTTCTTCTTCTTCTTCTTCTTCTTCTTCTCCTTCTTCTTCTTCTTCTTTTTCTTCTTATTCTTCATCTTCTCCTTCTTCTCCTTCTCCTTCCTCTTCTACTACTTCTTCTTCTTCTTCTATGTC
>JAIUJO010002305.1:42500-72500 GCA_023846275.1 Vanilla planifolia
ATCTTCTTCCTCTTCTTCTTTCTCTTCTTCTTCTCCTTCTTTTTCTTGTTTTTCTTCTTGTTCTTCGTCTTCATCTTCTTCTTCTTCTTCTTCTCCTCCATCATTAAAATCTTCTTCTTCTTCCTCTTCTTCTTCTTCTCCTTCTTCTTCTTCTTCTACTCCTTTTTCTTCTTCTTTTTCCTCCTCCTCTTCTTCTTCTTCTTCTTTTTCTTATTCTTCCTTTTATTCTTCTTCTTGTTGTTCTTCTAATTTTTCTTCTTCTTATTCTTCTTCTTCTTGTTCTTCTTCTTCTTCTTCTTCTTCTTCCTCTTCTTCTTCTTCCCTTCATCTTCTTCTTCTTCTTCTTCTTCTTCGTCTTCTTCTTCCTCCTCTTCTTCTTCTTCTTCTTCCTCCTCCTCTTCTTCCTCTTTTTTGTCTTAATTTGATTCTGCTTTGTCTTCTTTTTCTTCTTCTTCTTCTTCTTCTCCATCTTTTTCTTGTTCTTCTTCGACTTTTTCTTCATCTTCTTCCTCTTCTTCTTTCTCTTCTTCTTCTCCTTCTTTTTCTGTTTTTTCTTGCTGTTCTTCGTCTTCATCTTCTCCTTCTTCTTCTTCCTCTCCTTCATCTTTAAAATCTTCTTCTTCCTCCTCCTCTTCTTCTTCTCCTTCTTCTTCTTCTACTCCTTTTTCTTTGTCGTCTTCTTCTTCTTCTACTTCATCTTCTTCTTTTTTATTTTCATGTTCTTCATCTTCTTTTACTTCTTCTTCTTCTACTTCTTCTTCCTCTTCTTCTTCTTCTTCTTCTTCTACTTTCTCTTCTTCTACTTTTTCTTCTTTGACTACCTCTTTTTCAGCTCTTCTTCTTCTTCTTCTTCTTATTCTTCTTCTTCTTCCTCTTCATCCTCTTCTTCTTCGTCTTCTTCTTGTTCTTCTGCTACTTCCACTTCTTCTTGTATGACTTCTTCTTCTTCGACTACTTCTTCTTCTTTTTCTTCTTCTTCTACTTCTTTTTTTTTTTCTTCTTCTTCTTCTTCTTCTTCTTCTCCTTCTTCTTCATCTTTTTCTTCTTCCTCTTCTTCTTCTTCTTTTACGTCTTCCTCTTCTTCATCATCTTCTTCTTCTCCTTCTTCTTCTTGATCATCTTCTTCCTCTTCTTCGTCTTCTTCTTCTTTTTCTTTTTCTTCTTCTTCTTTGTCTTCTTCATCTTCTTCTTCTCGTCCTCCTCCTCCTCCTTCTTCTTCTCTTCTTTTTCTTCTTTTTCTTCTTCTCCTTTTTCAACTTCTTCGTCTTCATCCACTTGTTATTCTTCTTCCTCTTCCTGTTCTTCTTCCTCCTCTTTTTATCTTCCTCTTCTTCATCTTTCTTTTCTTCATCATTTTCTTCTTTTTAATTTTCTTCTTCTTCATCATCATCATCATTTTCCTCTTTCTCTTCTTCTTCTTCTTCTTCTTCTTCTTCCTCTTCTTCTCCTCCTCCTCGTCCTCCTTCATCTTCTTCATTCCTTATTTTTCTTCTTCTTCTTCTATTCCTCCTTCCTCTCTTACTTTTTCTACGTCTTCTTCTTCCTTGTTTTATTCTTCTTCTTCTTCTTCTTCTTCTTTTTCTTCTTATTCGTCTTCTTCTTCGTCTTCTTCATCCATTTTCTTAATCTTCTTGTTCTTGTTCTTGTTCTTCTACTTTTTTTTTTCTTCTTCTTCTACTTCTTCTTCTTCTTCCTCTTATTCTTTGTCTTGTTCTTGTTCTTCTTCTACTTCTTTGTCTTCTTTTTCTTCTTCTTCTTCCTCTTCATCTTCTTCGTCCTCTTCTTCTTCTTCTTCTTCTTCTTCTTCTTTGACTTCTTCTTCTTCTTCTCTTTCTTCTCCTTCTTCTTCTTCTTCTTCCACTTCTTTTTCTTCATCCTCCTCTTTGTCTTCTTCTTCTTCTTCTTCTTCTTCCACATCTTCTTCTTCTTCTTCTTCAACTTCTTCTTTTTCTTCATCCTCTTCTTCTTCTTCATCTTCTTCTTCTTCTTCTCCTCCTCCTCCTCCACCTTCTTCTTCTTCTTCTTCTTCTTCCTCCTCTTCTTCGTCTTAATTGTCATCTTATTCTTCTTTTTCTACATTTTCTTCATCTTCTTTTTCTTGTCCTTGTTCTTGTTCTTCTACTTCTTCTTCTTCTATTTCTTCTTCTTCTACTTCTTCTTCTACTTCTTCTTCTTCTTTGTCTTCTTTTTCTTCTTCTTCTTCCTCTTATTCTTTGTCTTGTTCTTCTTCTTCTTCTACTTGTACTTCTTTGTCTTCTTTTTCTTCCTCTTCATCTTCTTCGTCTTCTTCTTCTTCTTTTTCTTCTTCTTCCTTGACTTCTTCTTCTTCTTCTCTTTCTTCTCCTTCTTCTTCTTCTTCTTCCACTTCTTCTTCTTCATCCTCCTCTTTGTCTTCTTCTTCTTCTTGTTCTTCCACATCTTCTTCTTCTTCAACTTCTTCTTCTTTTTCTTCATCCTCTTCTTCTTCTTCTTCTCCTCCTCCTCCTCCACCTTCTTCTAGTTCTTGTTCTTCCTCTTCTTCGTCTTAATTGTCATCTTATTCTTCTTTGTCTACATTTTCTTCATCTTCTTCTTGTTCCTCTCGATCTTTTTCTTGTTCTTCTTCGATTTTTTCTTCATCTTCTTCCTGTTTTTCGTCTTCATCTTCTTCTTCTTCTCTTTCTTCCAAATCTTTTTCTTAATAATCTTCTTCTTCTTTCTCTTCTTCTTCTTCTCTTTCTTCTTCTAATTCTCCTCCTTTTTCTTCATCCTCTTCTTCTTCTTCTTCTTCTTCTTCTGATTCCTGGCCTTCTTCTACTCCTTCTTTGTCATCTTTTTATTTGTGTACTTTTTCTTCTTGTTGTTCTTTTACTTCTACTTAGTCTTCTTTTACTTCCTCTTCTTTGACTTCCACTCCTCCTCCTCCTTCTCCTACTTCTTCTTCTACTACTTCTTTTTTTTCTACATCTTCCTCTTCATCATCATCATCATCTTCAACTTCTTCTTCTTCTTCATATCTTTTTTCTTCTTAGTCTTCTTCTTCTTCTTCTTCATATCTCTTTGTTTTACTTCTTCTTCTTCATCATTTTCTTTATCTTCTTCTTCTTCTTCTTCTTATTCCTCCTCTTCTTAATCCTCTTCTTATTCTTCTTCTTTGACTTCTTCTCCTTCTTCTTCTTATTCTTCTTCTTCTTCCTCTTCTTTTTCTTCTTCTTCTTCTTCATTTTCTTCTTCCTCCTCTTCTTCTTCATCATCATCTTCTTCTTCTTCTTCCTTTTCTTCATCACCTTCTTCTTCTTTGACTTCTTCTTCTTCTTCTTCTTCTTCTTCTCCTTCGCTGTCTTCTTCTTCTTCTTCTTTCACTTCTTATAGTTCTTCTTCTACTTTCTCTTTCTCTTCATCTTCTTCTTCATTGTGTACTTCTACTTCTTCTTCTTCTTCTTCTTCTCCTCCATCTTCTTCTTCTTCTTCTTCTTCTTCTTCTTCTTCTTCTTCTTCTTCTACTACTACTTCTTTGTCTTCTCTTCTAATTTTTTTTCTTCTCCTACTTCTTTCCCTTCTTCTTCTTCTTCTTCTTCTTTGTATTCTTCTTCTTTGTCTTCTTTTACTACTACTACTTCTTCTTCTTCTTCTTCTTCTTCTCCATCTCATTCTTCTTCTTCTTCTTCTTATCTTCTTTTTCTTCTATTTCTTTTACATTTTTTTCTAATTCTTCTTCTTATTATTTTACATTTTCTTCTTCTTCTTCTTCTTCTTCTTCTCCCTATTCTTCTTCTTCTTCTTCTTCTTTTCCATCCCCTTCTTCTTCTTCTTCTTCTACTACTACTACTACTACTACTACTACTACTACTTCGTCTTCATCATCTTCTTCTTCTTTGTCTTCTTTTTCTTCATCATCTTCTTCTACTTCTCCTTCTTCTTCTTTAGCTTTTTCCTCTTCTTCTTCTTCTCCTTTGTCTTCTTCTTCTTCTTCTTTTTCTTCTTCAATATCTTCATCTTCTTCCTCTTTTTCTTCTCCAACTTCTTCTTCTTCTTTTATTTCATCGCCCTCTTCTTCATCATCTTTTCCTTCTTCTTCTTCTTTATTTTCTTGATCTTCTTCTTCTTCCTTTTCTTCTTCTTCTTCTTCTCCCTCTTCTCCTTCTCCTTCTTCTACTTCTTCTTCTTCTTCACTTTCTTATACTTCTTCTTTGCCTTCTTCTTCTTCTTCTTCTTCTTCTTCTTCCTCTTCTTCTACTTCAACTTCTGTGATTTCCTCTTCTTCGGCTCTTCTTCATCTTCATCTTCTTCTTCTTCTTCTTCTACTACTACTACTGCTTCTTCTTCTTCTCTAACTTCTTCTTCTTCTAATTTTTCTTATTTTTCTTCATTGTCTTCTTGTTTCTTTATGTCTTCTTCTTCTTCTTCTTCTCCATCTTCATCATCTTTTTCTTCTTCTTTTTCTTCTTCTTCTTCCTCCTCTTCTTCTAGTTCTTCTTCTTCCCCATCTTCGTCTACTTCTTCTTCTTCTTCTTCTTCTTCTCCACCTCCTCGTCCTCCTCCTCCATCTTTTTCTTCTTCTTCTTCATCTTCTTCTTGTTCAACTATGCCTTCTTCTTCTCCTTCATTTCCTTCTACTTCTTCTTCATCAACTATTACTTCTTCCTCTTCTTCTTCTTCTTTTACATCTTCTTCTTATTCTTCTTTTTTCTTCTTCTTTTTGTCTTTCTTGTTCTTCTTCTTATTCTTACTCTTATTCTTCTTTTTTTCTTCTTCTTCTTCCATTTTCTTCTTATTCTTCTCCTTCTTCTTCTTCCTCATCCTCTTCTTCTACTTCTTCTCATTCTTCTTCATCTTCTTCCTCTTCATCCACTTCTTCTTCGTCTTCTTCTTGTTCTTCTGCTACTTCCACTTCTTTTTCGTCTTCTTCTTGTTCTTCTGCTACTTCCACTTCTTTTTCTTCTACTCCTTCTTCTTTGTCTTCTTCTTCTCGTTCTACTACTTCTTCTTCTTCATCTTTTCTTCTTCCACTTCTTCTTCTTCTTTTACGTCTTCCTCTTCTTCATCATCTTTTTCTTCTCCTTCTTCTTCTTCGTCTTCTTCCTTTTCTTCTTCTTCTTATTCTTCTTCTTCTTCTTCTTTTTCCTCATATTCTTTGCCTTCTTCATCTTCTTCTTCTCCTTCTCCTCCTCCTCCTCCTCCTTCTTCTTCTTCTCCTTCTTCTTTTTCTTCTTCTTCTTCTTCAACTTCTTCGTCTTCATCCACTTCTTCTTCTTCTTCCTCTTCTTCTTCTTCTTCTTCTTCTTCCTCTTCTTCTTCTTCTTCTTCTTCTTCCTTTTCTTTTTATCTTCCTCATCTTCGTCTTACTTTTCTTCATCATCATCTTCTTCTTAATTTTCCTATTCTTCATCATCATCATCTTCTTCTTCTTCTTCCTCTTCTTCTTCTTCTTCTTCTTCTTCTTCTTCTCCTTCTCCTCCTTCTTGTCCTCCTTCAACTTCTTCTTTTCCATGTTTTTCTTCTTCTTCTTCTCCCCCTCCTTCCTCTCCTACTTTTTCTACAACTTCTTCTTCTTCTTCTTCTTCTTCTTCTTCTTCGTGTTATTCTTCTTCTTCATCAAATTCTTCTTCTTCTTCTACTTCCTCTTCGTCTTCTTCTTCTACTTCTTCCTCTTCTTGTTCTTGTTCTTCTACTACTTCTTTTTCTTCTTCTTCTTTTTCTCCTTCTTCTTCTACTTCTTCTTTTTCTTCTTTTTCTTCTTCTTCTTCCTGTTCATCTTTTTTGTCTTCTTCTTCTTCATCTTCTTGCTCTTCTTCTACTTCTTTATCATTTTTTCTTCTTCTTCTCCCTCTTCGTCTTCTTAGTCTTCTTCTTCTTCTTCTTTGACTTCTTCTTCTTCTTCTCCTTCTTCTCTTTCTTCATCTTCTTCTTTTCCACTTCTTCCACTTCTTGTTCTTCTTCCACCTCTTTGTCTTCATGTTCTTCTTCTTCTTCTTTATTTTCTTCTCTTTCTTCTTCTCCTTCTTATTCTTCTTCTTCTTCTTCCTCTTCTTCTTCTTCTTCTTCTTCTTCTTCTTCTACTTCTTTTTCTTATTCTTCTTTATTTTCTCTTCTCCTTTGTCTTCTTCTTTCTCTTTCTTCTTGTTCTTCTTCTTCTTAATCTTAATCTTCTTCTTCTTCTTCTTCTTCTTCTTCATCTTCTTCTATATCTTCTACTTCTTTTCTTCTTCTTCTTCCACTACTACTTCTAAATCTTCACAATCTTCTTCTTCTTCTTCTTCTTCTTCTACTTCTTCTGCTTCTTCTTCTTCTTCTACTACTACTACTTTATCTTCTTGTTCTTCTTCTTCTTCTCCTCCTCCTCCTATTCCTTCTTCTTCTTCTTCTTCTTCTCTTTTTTCTTCTTCTCTATGTCTTCTTCTTTTTCTTCTTCTTTATCTTTATCTTCTTCTTCTTCTTCTTCTTCGTTTACTTCTTCTTCTTCTTCTTCTACTTCTACTTCTTCTTCTTGTTCTTCTTCTACTTCTTCTTCTTCTTCTTCTTCTTCTTCTTCTTCTTCTTTTTCTTCTTTGTCTTCTACTTCTTCTTTTTCTTCTTCTTGTTCTTCTTCTTCTTTTTATTTGCTTTTTTCGCCTTCTTCTTTGTCTTCTTCTTTTTCGTGTTATTCTTCTTATTCTTCTTTTTTATCTTCGTCTTCTTCTTCTTGTCCTTCTCCTTTCTCTTTTTCTTCTTCTTCCACTTGTTCTTCTTCTTCTTACTCATCTTCTTCATTTTCTTCTTCTGCAAATTTTTCTTCTTCTTCCTATTCTCCTCGTTCTACTTCTTATTTGAGATTTTCTTCCTTTTCTTCTTCTTCTTCTAATTCTACTTCTTCTTCTCCTCCTTTTTCTTCTTCTCCTCCTTTTTCTTATTCTTCTTCCACTTGTTATTCCTATGTCCTTCTTCTTCTCCTTCTTCTTCTTCTCCTTCTTCTTCTTCTCCTTCTTCTTCTAGTTCTTCTTCTTCTTCTTCTACATCTTCTTCTTCTCCTTCTTCTTCTTCTTCTTCTTCTTCTTCTTTGAGTTCAACTTCATCTTCTTCTTCTCCTTCTTCTTCTTTGTCTATTCTTCTTCATCTTTTTCTTCTCCTACTTCTTCGCCTTCTTCTTCTTCTTGTCCTTCTTCTCCTTCTCCTTCTTCTTTTTCTTCTTCGTATTCTTCTTCTTTGCCAACTTATATTACTTGTAACAGCCCTAGTTTTCTCTTATTTGTATTTTTATAGGCTTAAACAAAAGAGCTTTGTGAGACGAATCCAACGATGTTAAATTTGTAATTTTCGGAGCTCTAATGAATAAATTATGAATTTTTGAAGATTTGGGATAAATTTGTAACATTGAGGATAGATTTGTAATTTTTAAATGTCGGTTTAGTTCAAATCTGATTGGCGGAGGGTATATTTGCAAATATAAAATTTAGAGTGGGTTTTCTGCAAACATGCGTTTCACGAACGTCCCTTTAGTCGGTTTCGGCCGCGGCTATAAAAGCCGATTTTTGCACGTTTGAAACAGCCGACTTTGTGCGTTTGAAACGCTTTTCTGCGAACACGGCGGCGAGG
This sequence comes from Vanilla planifolia, assembly GCA_023846275.1. NCBI lineage: Eukaryota > Viridiplantae > Streptophyta > Magnoliopsida > Asparagales > Orchidaceae > Vanilla > Vanilla planifolia. The sequence goes on from JAIUJO010002305.1 coordinate 50,052, forward strand.
CACGGTGGTGAGGAAATTTTGTGAATTTCGGCACGCGACGACAACGGCCAACGAAGGTGAATTTTATTTTCTTTGTTGTTTTATAAGTTTTAGGGGAGCGGCGGTCAGTTGGCCGACGAGAGACTTAAGAATTAAAGTTCGCCGGCGAAATACTTTGGTTTCGCCGGACGCGAGAGAGAGAGGGGCGGCGTGAACCGGTCCAGGCTTTGGACCGGGTTACGCTGAACCGGATGCCGAGCGCGGTCGGTCCAGCGTGCCGAGCACGCCCGGTCCAGCGCCGAGCGGGCGGTCCAGCGACGGCGTAAGAAATTTGGGAATTTAGAAAGCTGTTTGGAAAAGCTTTTAGAAAGTTTTTCTGCGCGGGCGGTTCAGCGACGGGCGCGGGCGGTCCAGCGCAGACCGTGGCCGGTCCAGCGTCTTTTGGGATTTATTTTGGGGTGTGTTTGGGAAAGCTTTTAGAAAGCGCTGTTTGGCTATAATTATTTTTGTATTTTATGGGCTTGTAGGACATCAAGAAGAATCAGAAGTGAGTAAGACGGGTGGTACAACAAATTCAGGTAGATAAATTCGTAACCTGTGATATAGCACAATAGTATTTATTTATATTTCGATACATGGTTTCTTATGGGCTGCATTACAGTTTTTCTTTACATGACTTTTATCTCATGGCTTGATATATGTTTTATGGTGTTATTTTCTAATTGAACTGAAAGCATAAAAGATGACAAAAAGGAAATTGAAACAAAAAGCATAATATGAGATAAAATATAATTGGTTGGACATATTGATATGGTTTTGGCATATTTATCACATGTGTGACATGGTTGGAAAATAAAAATGAAAATTGGATTCCTGGAGACATTATCCTCACCACTAGGCCTAGCGGATGAGATTGCAGGGTATTGATCTTCGGATCAGATATCTGCCTAGTGTGTATGTGTACCATGACCTCCGTATATATTGATGACACCAGACCTAGCGGATGTGATCGCAGGGTATCAGTACTATACCTGCCTGGTGGCACTAGGCCTAGCGGATGAGATCGCAGGGTATCGGTCTTCGGATCAAATATCTGCCTAGTGTTATGTACTGGATGGATGCTGGCTGGAGGGTCATTTGATATGATGATTGGATCCAGAGGATGATGATTCAAAGGGAATCGGGCCCAGTAAGTATATAACATATAAAATAATGGAAATGAAAATTTGGTATACATGTTTATCTGGTTTACTTTTGATACTGCATGACATTTGATATGAAGGTATTCATATGGTTTATTTTTCACCGCTTATGAGATGGATTTTGTTTTATCATGTTTCACGGCTTGTCTTCTATATCTGGAGATTTATTTTACTTGGTTACATAATGGATTTATCTGCTGAGATATATATGTCTCATTAGTGCTTCATCATAGGTCATGTATCCACTACACCGAGAGCTGGGGATTATAATGGTACAGGAGAGGACTATACTCCTGACATGTGAGAGGGGATAGATTTTTGGTGGGAGTGGATTTGGTTTCATTTTGGTACTTTTTGGTACTTTAGTTTTGTGGTTCATTGTGTATATATATACAGTTTAATATACACATGTTTTCATTTTAGCTCCATGGTTATGATTTGGTTAAAATGTTTTAAAAATATATGGGATTGGTTAGAGGGTTAGAACTGTCTCACCGTCGGGTCCCCACCTAGGCATGGTTTGTCCTCACTCGAGATTATTTCTTATGCAGCATCCTTAATTTACTGTAGTTGGTAAGGTGGGGTGCCTGCCAAGGTGGTATCAGAGCCTTGGTTCAGGATTAGGTGGAAAATGTGAGTGAGGACACTTACACAGCACATGCATTGTAGTCTTATATGTACTTTTAGCTTCTATTTCCGTTATAAATTTCTATATGCCTTCCTGGTTTTATAGGATTGCAGTATAATCAGGCCAAGGAGAGATCTGAGTCAGGAAACATGGATAAGGGCAACGGTAAAGAGCAGCAAGGGGACACACAACAAGAGTTGGCTCAAACCCTTGTTTCGTTGCTGAGATCTATCGGAGGCACCAGTAATCAAGTCACTGAGGCATCTATTGACCTGGTGGTGGATCAGTTCCAGCGGATGCATCCACCTTATTTTGCTGGAGAGGAAGATCCAATGATTGCTGAGAACTGGTTAGATCAAATGAATATTATATTCGAAGGCATGTCTTGCCCAGAAGACAAGAAGGTGGCTTTAGCGGTGCTTATGCTGAAAGATGCTGCTAGACTTTGGTGGAGTTCACGCCACAGAACCAGATTTATGGGTCGGCCAATGAAAGAAATATCCTGGGAAGAATTCACAGGGGAGTTTGAACAGTGGTTTATGTCAGTATCTATTAAAGCCAAGATGAGGGAGGAATTAAGTAATCTCAGGCAAGGAAATCTGTCAGTCACTGCCTATGAACATAAGTTTGCACATCTAGCCAGATATGTACCTCACTTGGTAACACCAGAAGAGCAGCGATGTTATATGTTTCGAAGAGGTCTGCGTGATGATATCCGGGCAGCATTGGTGGCTGTACGGACCACGAGCTATATAGAATTATTAAAGAGTGCCCGTACAGTTGAGTTGGAGCTGGGCATATTGGAGACTAGTAGAGGGAGAGAAAAGGGAAGCTTTTCAGGATCTACATCCAGACTCACAGGGAGGAGAGGTGGTCGCAGTTTTTCTCGAGGAGGGGGTACTAGTTATGGCAGATTCAGTAGGTTCAGACCTTATGAACCTAGTACCAGTAGGACTAGTTTTGGTTCTAGTAGGACCAGTCGATGTGGGCGTTGTGGTAGATGGCATACAGGGGAGTGCAGATTTGATTTTGTGCGACCAATTAAATGTTTTTTATGCAATGAAATAGGGCACATGGCACGAGATTGCGCTAAAGTATCAGACATGAAAGCTGCCAATACCCCAACTAGTGGAGGCAGAGGGAGTGCGAACCATGGTAGAGGTCGTGGATCTATGGCAACTTCAGGCAGTGCAGCCCATGGTGGGGCAGCAGGCAGGGAAGGTCAGGCTCGCATTTATTCTATTACTCAGCAGGAAGCTCCACATTCTACGGATGTTATCACAGGTATGCTCTCTTTACAAAGTTTACCTGTCTCTGTTCTTTTTGATTGTAGGGCATCACACTCTTTTCTCTCGACTCGTATATTGAGTCAGCTAGATATTTTGTTGCAACCTGTGAAGGACCTGTTAATGGTTAAAATGCCTGATGGAAATAATATCCGAGTGGAGAATTTTATTGAAGAAGAGATATACATCAAGGGAAGAAAATTCTCGACATTATTGCATATTCTTCCTATTACAGAATTTGATGTAATTTTTGGCATGGATTGGCTGTTTGATCATAAAGTGAAAATTGATTGCTATGAAAAGCAGATTGAAATTCAAATCCCTGGGGAAGATAAATTAATTTACTTCGGCCAAGGAAGGAAAATTCCTTTAATATCTATGCTCAAGGCACAAAAGCTACTTGGCAAAGGATGCGAAGGATGCTTGGTATCTATTGTGGATTTGGACATGAAATTTTGTAAACCCACAGAGGTACCAGTTGTTCAGGAATATCTAGACATTTTTCTAGAAGAGTTGCCTGGATTACCTCCTGATAGAGAAATAGAATTTGAAATTCAGTTGATTCCAGGTGCTGAGCCAATTTCCAAAGCTCCTTATCGTATGGCACCAGTCGAGCTTCAAGAATTAAAGGTGCAAATTCAGGAATTATTAGACAAGAGATTTATCAGACCCAGTGTATCCCCATGGGGTGCACCTATTTTGTTTGTGAAGAAGAAAGATGGTAGTCTTCGCATGTGTATTGACTACCGGGAAATCAACAAAATTACTATAAAAAACAAATATCCTTTGCCGTGGATTGATGATCTATTTGATCAGTTGCAAGGAGCAGCAATATTTTCAAAAATTGACCTGAGATCTGGATATCATCAACTAAAAATTAAGACAGAAGATGTTTCCAAAACAGCTTTCAGGACCAGGTATGGGCACTATGAATTTTTAGTGCTACCTTTTGGACTAACAAATGCACCAGCAGCTTTTATGGATTTGATGAATCGCGTGTTCAAGAAATATTTAGATCAGTTTATCATTATCTTCATTGATGATATATTGATATATTCTAAATCCCTAGAAGAACACGCAGCACATCTACATTTAACATTGCAGACTTTGAAAGAAAATCAGCTATTTGCTAAATTCTCTAAATGCAAATTTTGGCTGTCCAAGGTCTTGTTTTTGGGGCATGTAGTGAGTGCAGAAGGAATCTCAGTTGATCCTCAGAAGATTTCTGTCATTGTAGATTGGCCAAGGCCTACAATAGTAACAGAAGTTAGAAGTTTCTTGGGTTTGGCTGGGTATTACAGAAAGTTTGTGAAAGGCTTTTCCCAAATAGCCTCACCCTTAATAAATTTGACGCGAAAAGCAATAAAGTTTGAATGGGATGCAGCTTGTGAGGATAGCTTCTAAATATTGAAGAATAAATTGGTTTCAGCCCCAATTCTAACATTACTAGAAGGCACAGAAGGTTATCATATATACAGTGATGCATCTTTGCAAGGTCTTGGCTGTGTATTGATGCAAAATAAGAAAGTAATTGCTTATGCATCTAGACAGCTTAAGATACATGAAAAGAATTATCCTGTGCACGATTTGGAGTTAGCAGCTGTAGTTTTTGCCTTAAAAATCTGGAGGCATTATTTGTATGGAGTTAAGTGTGTGGTTTTCACTGATCATCAGAGTTTAAAGTATATTTTTACTCAGAAGGAACTAAATCTCAGGCAACGAAGGTGGCTGGAGTTTATTAAAGATTATGATGTGGAAATCACTTACCATCCTGGGAAAGCGAATGTGGTCGCTGATGCTCTTAGCAGGAAAGCTAGTATTAGTAGCATTTTAACTATCACAGAAGAAAAATAATTAATTTTTGAGATGGATAAATTACAACTAGAAGTAGATATTCGAAGAAATACGACTTTGCTGGCACACTTATCAGTAAGACCAGATTGGTTGGCCTCTATTAAAGACGATCAGGGAGAAGATCTTGAATTGCAAAAGATAATACAGAGGGTTCAGGAAGGACAGGAATCTACTTTTCAATTGGACCAGGCTGGTTTACTTAGACTTCAAGGTAGGTTATGCATAGCAGCACATCAACAACTTAGGGATTTGTTATTAAAGGAAGCTCATAACTCTCAGTATTCAATACATCCAGGCGAGAATAAAATGTATCAAGAATTGAGACAACAATACTGGTGGCTAGGATTGAAGAAGGATGTTTCTAACTGGGTTCAAAAATGCTTAATTTGTCAGCAGGTGAAAGGAGAGCAACAAAAACCTGGGGGGTTGTTGCAGTCATTACCTATTCCAGAATGGAAATGGGAGGAAGTGGCAATGGATTTTGTGATCGGTTTGCCTAGGTCACCTGCAGGTCATGACTCAATCTAGATAATTGTTGATAGGCTAACAAAATCTGCTCACTTTTTAGCTGTTAAAACTACTTATTCTGCAGAGAAGTTAGCTCAGGTATATGTGAGTCAGATTATCAGATTGCATGGGATTCCAAAAGTCATTATATCTGACAGAGACCCTAAATTTACTTCTCGCTTCTGGAAGAATGTGCATCAAGCTTTTGGTACGAGATTGCGTTTCAGCACAGCCTTTCATCCTCAAACAGATGGTCAGACAGAGAGAACTATCAAAACCTTGGAAGATTTGCTACGACTTTGCATCTTGGATTTTGGTGGAGATTGGGAAAGCCACTTACCTTTGGTGGAATTTGCTTATAATAATAGCCATCAGTCCAGCATTGGGATGGCACCCTATGAAGCACTGTATGAGAGAAAATGTCAATCACCTTTGTGCTGGAATGAAGGGAAGGAAAGAAATTTGCTCGGTCCTGGATTTGTTGAAGAAGCAACAGAAAAGATCAGAATTATTCGAGATAGAATAAAAACAGCTCAGGACAGACAAAAGAAGTATTATGATGCAAAACATCGAATGATTGAGTTCCACGAGGGGGAACATGTTTTTATCAAGGTAAGTCCAACGAAAGGTGTCATAAGGTTTGGAAGAGCAGGAAAATTGAAGCCTAAATTCATTGGTCCTTTCCAAATCCTAAGAAGGGTTGGACAAGTGGCATACCAAATTGCTTTGCCTCCTCAATTGTCAGGTGTGCATAATGTGTTCCATGTCTCATCTTTGTGAAGATATGTTTCAGATCCCTCCCATGTTGTTAGTTATATGGACCCAGATATGGAAATTCAAATGGATTTGACATATCCCGAACTGCCTGTGAGAATACTTGATAGGCAGGAGAAAAAGCTCAGAAATAAAATCATTCCTATGGTTAAAGTCCTATGGAATGGTCAAACAGAAAGAGAAGCTACCTGGGAAGTGGAAACAGATATGATCAATCAGTATCCAGAGTTGTTCTAAATTTCGGGACGAAATTTTTGTAAGGAGGGAAGATTGTAACAGCCCTAGTTTTCTCTTATTTGTATTTTTATATGCTTAAAAGAAAGTGCTTTGTGAGACGAATCCAACGATGTTAAATTTGTAATTTTCGGAGCTCTAATGAATAAATTATGAATTTTTGAAGATTTGGGATAAATTTGTAACATTGAGGATAGATTTGTAATTTTTAAATGTCGGTTTAGTTCAAATCCGATTGGCGGAGGGTATATTTGCAAATATAAAATTTAGAGGGGGTTTTCTGCAAACATGCGTTTCACGAACGTCCCTTTAGTCGGTTTCGGCCGCGGCTATAAAAGCCGATTTTTGCGCGTTTGAAACAGCCGACTTTGTGCGTTTGAAACGCTTTTCTGCGAACACGGCGGCGAGGCACGGCGGTGAGGAAATTTTGTGAATTTCGGCACGCGACGACAACGGCCAACGAAGGTGAATTTTATTTTCTTTGTTGTTTTATAAGTTTTAGGGGAGCGGCGGTCAGTTGGCCGACGAGAGACTTAAGAATTAAAGTTCGTCGGCGAAATACTTTGGTTTCGCCGGACGCGAAAGAGAGAGGGAAAGCGTGAACCGGTCCAGGCTTTGGACTGGGTTACGCTGAACCGGATGCCGAGCGCGCGCGGTCCAGCGTGCCGAGCACGCCCGGTCCAACGTCGAGCGGGCGGTCCAGCGACGGCGTAAGAAATTTGGGAATTTAGAAAGCTGTTTGGAAAAGCTTTTAGAAAGTTTTTCTGCGCGGACGGTTCAGCGACGGGCGCGGGCGGTCCAGCCCAGACCGTGGCCGGTCCAGCGTCTTTTGGGATTTATTTTGGGGTGTGTTTGGGAAAGCTTTTAGAAAGCGCTGTTTGGCTATAATTATTTTTGTATTTTATGGGCTTGTAGGACATCAAGAAGAATCAGAAGTGAGTAAGACGGGTGGTACAACAAATTCAGGTAGATAAATTCGTAACCTGTGATATAGCACAATAGTATTTATTTATATTTCGATACATGGTTTCTTATGGGCTGCATTACAGTTTTTCTTTACATGACTTTTATCTCATGGCTTGATATATGTTTTATGGTGTTATTTTCTAATTGAACTGAAAGCATAAAAGATGACAAAAAGGAAATTGAAACAAAAAGCATAATATGAGATAAAATATAATTGGTTGGACATATTGATATGGTTTTGGCATATTTATCACATGTGTGACATGGTTGGAAAATAAAAATGAAAATTGGATTCCTGGAGACATTATCCTCACCACTAAGCCTAGCGGATGAGATCGCAGGGTATCGATCTTCGGATCAGATATCTGCCTAGTGTGTATGTGTACCATGACCTCCGTATATATTGATGACACCAGGCCTTGCGGATGTGATCGCAGGGTATCAGTATTATACCTGCCTGGTGGCACTAGGCCTAGCGGATGAGATCGCAGGGTATCGGTCTTCGGATCAGATATCTGCCTAGTGTTATGTACTGGATGGATGCTGGCTGGAGGGTCATTTGATATGATGATTGGATCTAGAGGATGATGATTCAAAGGGAATCGGGCCCAGTAAGTATATAACATATAAAATAATGGAAATGGAAATTTGGTATACATGTTTATCTGGTTTACTTTTGATACTGCATGACATTTGATATGAAGGTATTCATATGGTTTATTTTTCACCGCTTATGAGATGGATTTTGTTTTATCATGTTTCACGGCTTGTCTTCTATATCTGGAGATTTATTTTACTTGGTTACATAATGGATTTATCTGCTGAGATATATATGTCTCATTAGTGCTTCATCACAGGTCATGTATCCACTACACCGAGAGCTGGGGATTATAATGGTACAGGAGAGGACTATACTCCTGACATGTGAGAGGGGATAGATTTTTGGTGGGAGTGGATTTGGTTTCATTTTGGTACTTTTTGGTACTTTAGTTTTGTGGTTTATTGTGTATATATATACAGTTTAATATACACATGTTTTCATTTCAGCTCCATGGTTTGGATTTGGTTAAAATGTTTTAAAAATATATGAGACTGGTTAGAGGGTTAGAATTGTCTCACCGTCGGGTCCCCACCTAGGCATGGTTTGTCCTCACTCGAGATTATTTCTTATGCAGCATCCTTAATTTACTGTAGTTGGTAAGGTGGGGTGCCTCACATTACTTCTTCTTCTTCAATTTCTTCTTCTTCTTCTTCTTCTTCTTCTTCTTCTTCCTCTTCCACTTCCTCTTCTTCTTCCTCTTCGTTATCTCTTCTTCATCTTCTTCTAATTTTTCTTCTACTAATTCTTCTTCTTCTTCTTTACATTTCTTTCTTCTTCTTCTTCTTCTTCTTCTTCTCCTCCCCCTACATTTTCTTCTTCTTCTTATTCTTTTTCTTCGTCCCCTTCTTCTTCTTCTTCTTTTTCTTCTCCTTTTCCTTCTTCTTCTTCTTCTTCTTCTTCTTCTTCTTCTCCATCTTTTTCTTCTTCTTCATCCTCTCCTTCGTATTCCTTTTTGAGTTCTTCTTCTTTTTTGTTCATTGTCTTCTTTCTCTTCTTCTTCTTATACTTCTTTCTCTTCTTCCTTTGCTTCGTCTTCTTTTTGTTAATCTTTTCTTCTTTTTTTCCTTCTACTACTATTTCTTTGATTTTTTTCTTCTTCTACTTCTTCTTCTTCTTCTTCTGCTTCTTCTTCTTCCTCTTCTTCTTTTCCTTCTTCTTTGTGTTCTTCTTCTTCTTCTTCATCATCTTCTTCTTCTCCTTCTTCTTCTTCTTCTTCTTTTACTACTTTTCTATGTCCTCTTCTTTTAATTCTTCTTCTCTTCTTCTTCTTCTCCTTCTCCTTCTCTTTCTTCTTCTCCTTCCACTTCTTCAAATTTTTTCTTCTTCTTATTGTTATTCTTCTTCTTCTTCTACTTTTTTCTTCTTCTTCTTCTTCTTCTTCTTCTTCGCCATCTTCTACTTCTTCTTCTCCTTCTTCTGCTTCTTCTTCTTCCTATTCTTCAACATCCTATCCTTCGACTCTTCTTCTTCTTCTTCTTCTAATTTTTCTTCTTCTTCTAATTTTGTTTCTTCTTTTACTTCTTTTATTTTTTATTATTATTATTATTATTCATCTTCTTCTTCTTTGACTTCTTCTTCTCCATCTTCTACTTCTTCTTCCTCTTCGTCTTCTTAAACTTCTTCTCCTTCTTCTTCTTCTTCTTCTCCTTGTTCTTCGTCTTCTTCTTCTTCTTTGTCTTCTTATTCTTCTTCATAGTCTTTTTCTTCTTTTTGTTCTTATTCTTCTCCTTTTTATTTTTCTCCTACTCATTCTTCTTCTTCTTCTACTTCTTCTTCTTCTTCTTTTATTTCTTCTTCTTCCTCTTCTCCTTCTTCTTCTTCATCATCTTCTTCTTCTTCTTCTTCTTCTTCTTCTTCTCCTTCTTCCATTGGTTCTTCTTATTCAACTTATTCTTCATCTTCTTCATTTTCCTTTTCTTCTTCTTCTAGCTCGTTTTCTTCTTCTTCTACCTCGTTTTCTTATTCTTCTTCTTCTTCTTCTTCTTCTTCTTCTTCTTATTTTTCTTCTTTTCTTCTTCTTGTTCATCTTCTTCTTCTACAACTTTGTCTTCTTCGTCTTCTTCTTCTTCTACTTCTTCTTTTTCTTCACCTTCTTTTTCTTCTTTTACTTCTTCCTCTTCTTCTTCTTTGACTTCTTCTTCTTCTTCTTCTTTGCATTCTTCATTCTTTGACTTCTTCATCCTTTTCTTTTTAAGGTTCTCTTCTTCTTCTTCTTCATCATCATCTTCTTCTTCTTCTACTCCTTCTTGTTCTTCTTCGTCTTCTTCTTCTTCTTCTTCTTCTTCTTCTTCCTCTTCATTATCTTCTTCTTCGTCTTCTTCGTCTTGTTTATCTTCTTCTTCCTCTTCTTCTTCTTCCACTTTTTTTGTTCCTCTTCTTCATCTTTCTTTTCTTCATCTTCTTCTCCTTAGTCTTCTTCTTCTTCTTCATAATCATCTTTTTGTTCTTATCCTTCTTCTTCTTCTTCCTTTTCTTTCTCTCCTTCATCTTCTTTTTTTCCTTCATCTTCTTCTTACTTTTCATCTTCTTGTTCTTCTTCTTCTTATTCTTCTTCACCTCCTCCTCCTTTTTTCGACTTGTTCTTCTTCATCTTCTTTGTCCTCTCCTTCCTCCTTCTCCTTCTTCGCCTTCTTCATCTTCTTCTTCTTCTTCTTCTTCCTCTTCTTCTTCTTCTTCCACTTTTTCTTCTTCTATTTGTTCTTCTTCTTCTTCTTTTTCACCTTGCTCTTCTTCTTCTTCTTCTTCCCTGTCTTCTTCTACTTCTTCTTCTTCTTCTTTTTTCAATTCTACTTCTTTTTCTTGTACCACCTCTTCTTCTCCTTCTTTTTCATCATCATCTTCTTCTTCTTCTTCAACTTTGCCTTCTTCTTCTTCACCTTCTTCTTCTTCTTCTTCTTTTCTTTCTACTACTTCTTCTTCTACTTCTTTTTCTTCTTCTTCTTCTTCTTCTTATTCTACTTCGACAACTTCTTCTTATTCGTTGTTCTTCTTTTTCATCTTATTTTTCTCCTTTTTGTTCTTCTTCTTATTCCTCTTCCTCTTCTTCTTCTTCTTCTTCTTCTTCTTATTCTTTCTCTTATTCTTCTGCTTCTTGTTGTTTTATTTTTTCTTCTTCTTATTCTTCTTCTTCTTCTTCTTCTTCTTCTTCCTCTTCTTCTTCTTCTTCCCTTTATCTTCTTCTTCTTCTTCTTCGTCTTCTTCTTCCCCCACTTCTTCTTCTTCTTCTTCTTCCTCCTCTTCTTCATCCTCTTTTTTGTCTTAATTTACTTGTTCTTTGTCTTCTTCATCATCTTCTTCTTCTTCTTCTTCTTCTCCATCTTATTCTTGTTCTTCTTCTACTTTTTCTTCATGTTCTTCCTCTTCTTCTTCCTCTTGTTCTTCTCCTTCTTTTTCTTGTTTGTCTTCTTGTTCTTCATCTTCATCTTCTTCTTCTTCTTCTTCTCCTCCTTCAACTTTAAAATCTTCTTCTTCTTCCTCTTCTTCTTCTCCTACTTCTTCTTCTTCTACTACTACTTTTTCTTTGTCCTCTTCTTCTTCTTCTACTTCATCTTCTTCTTCTTCTTCTTTTTCTTATTCTTCCCCTTCTTCTACTTCTTCTTCTACTTCTTTTTCTACTTCTTCTTCTTCTTCTTCTTCTTCTTCTTCTTCTTCTTCTTCTACTTCCTCTTCTTCTACTTTTTCTTCTTTGACTTCCTCTTCTTCAGCTCTTCTTCATCTTCTTCTTCTTCTTCTTATTCTACCTCTTCTTCTTTTCCTTTTTCTTTTACTCCTAAATGTTATTATTATTATTATTATTATTATTATTATAATTATTCTTCTTCTCCTTCATCTTCGTCTTCTTCTTCATCTTCTTCTTCTACTTCCACTTTTTCTTCTCTTTCTTCTTCTTTTTCTTCTTCCTCTTCTTCTTCTTCTTTTTCTTTATCTTCTTCTTCTTCTTCTTTATTTTCTTCTTCTTCCTCTTCTTCTTCCTTTTCTTTCCCTTCTTCTACATCTTTTTCTTCTTTTTCTTCTTCTTCTTCTCCTTCTTCTTCTTCTTCTTGTTTTTCTTCATCCCCTTCTCTTTCTTTGTCTCCTTTATCATCTATTTCTTCTTCTTCTTCTCCCTCGTCTTCTCCATCTTCATCTTCTTCTTCTCTTTCTTCTTCCTCTCCTTCTGCTTCTTTTTCTTCTTTTTTCTTCTTCTTCTTCTTCTTCTTCTTCTTCTTCTTCTTGCTCTTCGTCTTCTCTTTCTTCTTTTCCTTCTTCTTCTTATTCTTCTTGTTCATCTTCTTCTCTTCTTCGCCTTCATCATCATCTTATTCTTCTTCATCTTCTTTTTCTTCATCATCTTCTACTTCTATTTCTTCTTCTCCTTCTTCTTCTTTGGCTTTTTCTTCCTCTTCTTCTTCTTCTTCCTTGTCTTCTTCTTCAACATCTTCATCTTCTTCCTCTTCTTCTCCTCGTACTTCTTCTTCTTCTTCTTTTTTCTCGCCCTCTTCTTCATCTTCCCCGCCTTCTTCTTCTTCTTCATTTTCCTCATCTTCTTCTTCTTCCTTTTCTTCTTCTTTTTCTTCTCCCACTTCTTCTCTTTCTTCTTCTTCTTCTTCTTCTTCACCTTCTTATACTTCTTCTTCTTGGCCTTCTTCTTCTTATTATTCTTCTTCTTCCACTTCTTCTACTTCCACTTCTGTGATTTTCTCTTCTTCGTTTCTTCTTCTTCTTCGTCGACGACACTACTACTTTTTCTTATCTTTCTTCTTCATCTTCTTCTTCTTCTTCTCCATCTTCATCATCTTTTTCTTCTTCTTTTTCTTGTACTTCTTCATCTTCTTCTCTGTCTTCTTCTTCCCCCTCTTTGTCTACTTCATCTTCTTCTTCTTCTCCTTCTTCTTCTTTGTCTTCTTCTTCTTCTTCTTCTTCTTCCCCTCCTCCTCCTCCTCCTTTTTGTTCTTCCTCATCATCTTCTTCTTGTTCAACTTTGCCTTCTTCTTCTTCTTCAACTTCTTCTTATACTACTTTTCCTTCTGCTTCCTCTTCAACAACTACATCTTCTTTTTCTTCTTCTTTTATATCTTCTTCTTATTCGTCTCGTTCTTCTTCTTCTTCTTTTTCTCTTTCTTGTTCTTCTTCTTGTTTTTCTTCCCCTTATTCTTCTTATTCTTACTCTTATTCTTATTCTTCTTCTTCTATTTTCTTCTTCTATTTTCTTCTTCTTCTTCTTCTTTCTCCTCTTCTACTTCTTCTCATTCTTCTTCTTCTTCTTCTTCTTCTATATCTTCATCTTTTTCCTCTTCATCCACTTCTTCTTTGTCTTCTTCTTGTTCTTCTGCTACTTCCACTTCTTCTTCGACTACTTCTTCTTCTTCCTTTTCGTCTTCTTCATCTTTTTCATGTTCTTTCTTTTTTTAATTTCTTTTTCTTCTCCTTCTTCTTTGCATTCTTTTACTTCTTCTTCTTCTTCTTCTTCTTCTTCTCTTTCTTCATCTTCTTCATCATCTTTTTCTTTTTCCTCTTCTTCTTCTTCTTTTACATCTTTCCCTTCTTCATCACCTTCTTCTTCTCCTTCTTCTTCTTCATCATCTTCTTCCTCTTCTTCCTCTTCTTCTTCTTTTTCTTTCTCTTCTTCTTCTTTGTGTTCTTCATCTTTTTCTTCTCATCCTCCTCCTCCTTCTTCATCTTCTCTTCTTCTTTTTCTTCTCCTTTTTCAACTTCTTCGACTTCATCCACTTCTTCTTCTTCTTCCTCTTCCTGTTTTTCTTCCTCCTCCTTTTATCTTCCTCTTCTTCGTCTTTCTTTTCTTCATCAACTTCTCCTTCTTATTTTTCTTCTTCTCATTCTTCTTCTTCTTCTTCTACTTCTTCTTCTTTTATTTCTTCTTCTTCCTCTTCTCCTTCTTCTTCTTCTTCATCTTCTTCTTCTTCTTCATTTTATTCTCCTTTTCTTCTTCTTCTTCTCCTCCTCTTCTTTTTCTTATTCAACTTATTCTTTATCTTCTTCATTTTCTTTTTCTTCTACTTTTAGCTCATTTTCTTCTTCTTCAAGCTCATTTTCTTCTTCTTCTTCTTCTTCTTCTTCTTCTTCTACTACTACTTCTTCTTCTTCTTATTCTTCTTCTTCTTATTATTATTATTATTTTTCTGCTTCTTTTTCTTCTTCTTCTTCATCTTCTTCTTTTACATCTTTGTCTTCTTCGTCTTCTTCTTCTTGTAATCCTTCTTCTTTTTCTTCTCCTTCTTTTTCTTCTTGTACTTCTTCCTCTTCTTCTTCTTTGACTTCTTCTTCTTCTTCTTTGCATTCTTCATTCTTTCACTTCTTCATTGTTTTCTTTTTAAGATTCTCTTCTTCTTCTTCTTCATCTTCTTCTTCTTCGTCTTCTTCTTCTTCAACTCCTTGTTCTTCTTCGTCTTCTTCTTCTTCTTCTTATTCTTCCTCTTCATTATCTTTTTCTTCTTCTTCTTCATCTTGTTCATCTTCTTCTTCCTCTTCTTCTTCTTCCACTTTTGTTCTTCCTCTTCTTCATCTTTCTTTTCTTCATCTTCTTCTTCTTAGTCTTCTTCTTCTTCTTCTTCTTCTTCATCTGTTTTGTTCTTATCCTTCATCTTCTTCTTCCTCTTCTTCTTCTTCTTCATTTTCATTTTTTTTCTTCTTCTTCTTACTTTTCATCTTCTTGTTTTTGTCCTTCTTCTTCTTCTTCTTCTTCTCCTCCTCCTCCTTCTCCTTCTTTTTCGACTTGTTCTTCTTCCTCTTCTCCTTCTTCTTCCTCACCTTCTCCTTCTCCTTCGCCTTCTTCATCTTCTTCTACTTCTTCTTCTTCTTCTTCCCCCTTCTTCTTCTTCTTCCACTTTTTCTTTTTCTTGTTGTTCTTCTACTTCTTTTTCACCTTGCTCTTGTTCTTCTTCTTCTTCTTCTTCTTCTCCTTCTTCTTCTTCCCCGTCTTCTTCTACTTCTTCTTCTTCTTCAATTCTACTTCTTCTTCTTCTTAAATTCTACTACTTCTTCTTCTTCTTCTACTTCTTCTACTTCTCCTTCTTTTTCATCATCATCTTCTTCTTCTTCTTCTTCTTCTTCTTCAACTTTGCATTATCTTCTTCTTCACCTTCTTCGTCTTCTTCTTCTTTTTGCTTTCTTTTTACTTCTTCTTATTCTACTTCTTTTTCTTCTTCTTCTTCTTCTTCTTCTTTTACTTCTACAACTTCTTCTTATTCATCTTATTCTTCTTTTTCATCTTCTTTTTCTTCTTCTTTTTCTTCTTCTTATTCCTCCTCCTCTTCTTCTTCTTCTTCTTTTTCTTATTCTTTCTCTTATTCTTCTTCTTGTTGTTCTTCTAATTTTTCTT
This sequence comes from Vanilla planifolia, assembly GCA_023846275.1. Taxonomy (NCBI): domain Eukaryota; kingdom Viridiplantae; phylum Streptophyta; class Magnoliopsida; order Asparagales; family Orchidaceae; genus Vanilla; species Vanilla planifolia. The sequence goes on from JAIUJO010002305.1 coordinate 65,401, forward strand.
CTTCTTATTCTTCTTCTTCTTCTTCTTCTTCTTCTTCTTCTTCTTCCCTTCATCTTCTTCTTCTTCTTCTTCTTGCTCCTTCTTCCTCTCCTCTTCTTCTTCTTCTTCTTCCTCCTCCTCTTCTTCCTCTTTTTTGTCTTAATTTGATTCTGGTTTGTCTTCTTTTTCTTCTTCTTCTTCTTCTCTCATCTTTTTCTTGTTCTTCTTCGACTTTTTCTTCATCTTCTTCCTGTTCTTCTTTCTCTTCTTCTTCTCCTTCTTTTCTTGTTTTACTTCTTATTCTTCTTCTTCGTCTCCTTCATCTTTAAAATCTTCTTCTTCTTCCTCTTCTTCTTCTTCTCCTTCTTCTTCTTCTTCTTGTACTCCTTTTTCTTTGTCCTCTTCTTCCTCTTCTACTTCATCTTCTTCTTATTTTTTATTTTTTTATTCTTCCCCTTCTTCTACTTCTTCTTCTACTACTTCTTCTTCCTCTTCTTCTTCTTCTTCTTCTTCTTCTTCTTCTACTTCCTCTTCTTCTACTTTTTCTTCATTAACTACCACTTCTTCAGCTTTTCTTCTTCTTCTTATTATTATTATTATTATTATTATTCTACCTCTTCTTCTTTTCCTTCTTCTCTTTCTCCAACATGTTATTATTATTATTATTGTTATAATTCTTCTTCTTCTTCTTCTTCTTCTACTTCTTCTTTTTCTTCTTCCTCATCTCCTTCATCTTCTTTTTCTTTATCTTCTTCTTCTTCTTCTTTATTTTCTTCTTCTTCCTCTTCTTCTTCCTTTTCTTTCCCTTCTTTTACATCTTTTTCTTCTTTTTCTTCTTCTTCTTCTAGTCCTTCTTCTTCTTCTTTTTCTTCGTCCCCTTCTTTTTCTATCTCCTTCTTCATCTATTTCTTCTTCTTCTTCTCCCTCTTCTTCACCATCTTCATCTTCTTCTTCTCTTTCTTCTTCTTCTTCTTCTTCTTCTTCTTCTGCTTCTTCTTCTTCTTCTTTTTCTTCTTCTTCTTTTTCTTCTTCTTCTTTTTCTTCTTCTTCTTCTTCCTTTTTGCCTTCTCTTTCTTCTTTTTCTTCTTCTTCTTCTTCTTGTTCATCTTCTTCTCTTCTTCGTCTTCATCATCATCTTCTTCTTCTTCGTCTTCTTTTTCTTCATCATCTTCTTCTACTTCTATTTCTTCTTCTCCTTCTTCTTCTTTGGCTTTTTCTTCTTCTTCTTATTCATCAACTTCTTCATCTTCTCCCTCTTCTTCTCCTCCTACTTCTTCTTCTTCTTCTTTTTTTGCCTTCTTCTTCAACTTCTCTGTCTTCTTCTTCATCTTCTTCATTTTCTTTATCTTCTTCTTCTCCCTCGTCTTTTTCTTCTTCTTCTCCCTCTTTTTCTCTTTCTTCTTCTTCTTCTTCTTCACCTTCTTATACTTCTTCTTCTTCCTCTTCTTCTACTTCCACTTCTGTGATTTCCTCTTCTTCGTCTCTTCTTCTTCTTCATCGCCGACGTCTTCTTTTCCTTCTACTACTTCTTCTTCTCCTGGTTCTTCTTCTTCTTCTTCTACTACTATTATTTTTCTTATCTTTCTTCTTCTATCATCATCTTCTTCTTCTACATCTTATTCTTCTTCTCCATCTTCATCGTCTTTTTCTTCTTCTTTTTCTTGCTCTTCTTCATCTTCTTCTCTGTCTTCTTCTTACCCCTCTTCGTCTACTTCTTCTTCTTCTTCTTCTCCTTCTTCTTTTTTGTCTTCTTCTTCTTCTTCTTCTCCTCCCCCTCCTCCTCCACCTTCTTTTTCTTCTTCTTCTTCATCTTCTTCTTGTTCAACTTTGCCTTCTTCTTCTTCTTCAACTTCTTCTTCTCCTACTTTACCTTCTACTTCTTCTTCAACAACTACAACTTCTTTTTCTTCTTCATTTATATCATCTTCTATTCGTCTTGTTCTTCTTCTTCTTCTTTTTCACTTTCTTGTTCTTCTTCTTGTTCTTCTTCCTTTTCTTCTTCTTATTCTTACTCTTATTCTTCTTCTTCTTCTTCTTCTTCTTCTTCCTCCTCCTCTTCTACTTCTTCTTATTCTTTTTCTTCTTCTTCTTCTTCTTCTTCTTCTTCTTTATCTTCTTCGTCTTCTTCCTCTTCATCCTCTTCTTCTTCGTCTTCTTCTTGTTCTTCTGCTACTTCCACTTCTTCTTCTTCTATGACTTCATCTTCTTGGACTACTTATTTTTCTTCTACTACTACTTCTTTTTCTTCTTCTTCTTCTTCTCTTTCTTCTTCTTCTTCTTCATCTTTTTCTTCTTCCTCTTCTTCTTCTTCTTTTACATCTTCCTCTTCTTCATCATCTTCTTCTCCTTCTTCTTCTTCATAATCTTCTTCCTATTCTTTTTCTTTTTCTTTTTCTTCTTCTTCTTTGTCTTCATCTTCTTCTTCTCATCCTCTTCCTCCTCCTTCTTCTTCTCTTTTCCTTCTTCTTTTTCAACTTCTTCGTCTTGATGCACTAGTTCTTCTTCTTCCTCTTCCTGTTCTTCTTCCTCCTCTTTTTATCTTCCTCTTCTTAGACTTTCTTTTCTTCATCATCTTCTTCTTCTTAATTTTCTTCTTCTTCAGCATGATCGTCATCTTCCTCTTTCTCTTCTTCTTCTTCTTCTTCTTCTTCTTCTTCTTCTTCTTCTTCTTCTCCTCCTCCTCGTCCTTCATCATCTTCTTCTTTTCTTATTTTTTTTCTTCTTCTTCTACCCCTCCTTCCTTTCCTAGTTTTTCTACATCTTCTTCTTCTTCAAATTCTTCTCCTTCTTCTTTACCTTTTCTTCATTTTCTTCTTCTTCTTCTTCTTCTTCTTTTTCTTCTTATTCATCTTCTTCTTCATCTTCTTCTTCCTCTTTCTTAATCTTCTTGTTCTTGTTCTTGTTCTTCTACTTCTTCTATTTCTTCTTCTTCACTTCTTCTTCTTCTATGTCTTGTTTTTCTTCTTCTTCTTCCTCTTATTCTTTGTCTTGTTCTTGTTCTTCTTCTTCTTCTTCTACTTCTTTGTCATCTTTTTCTTCTTCTTCTTCCTCTTCGTCTTCTTCGTCTTCTTCGTCTTCTTCTTCTTCTTTTTCTTCTTCTTCTTTAACTTCTTCTTCTTCTTCTCTTTCTTCTCCTTCTTCTTCTTCTTCTTCCACTTCTTCTTCTTCATCCTCCTCTTTGTCTTCTTCTTCTTCTTCTTCTTCCACATCTTCTTCTTCTTCTTCTTCAACTTCTTCTTTTTCTTCATCCTCTTCTTCTTCTTCTTCATCTTCTTCTTCTTCTTCTTCTCCTCCTCCTCCTCCACATTCTTCTTGTTCTTCTTCTTCCTCTTCTTCGTCTTAATTGTCTTCTTATTCTTCTTTCTCTACATTTTGTTCATCATCATCTTCTTCTTCTCGATCTTTTTCTTGTTCTTCTTTGATTTTTTCTTCATCTTCTTCCTTTTTTTCGTCTTCATCTTCTTCTTCTTCTCTTTCTTCCAAATCTTTTTCTTAATAATCTTCTTCTTCTTTCTCTTCTTCTTCTTCTCCTTCTTCTTCTTCTTCTTCTCCTTTTTCTTCATCCTCTTCTTCTTCTTCTTCTTCTTCTTCTGATTCCTGGCCTTCTTCTACTTCTTCTTTGTCATCTTTTTATTCGTGTACTTCTTCTTCTTCTTGTTCTTTTACTTCTACTTAGTCTTCTTCTACTTCCACTTCTTTGACTTCCACTCCTCCTCCTCCTTCTCCTACTTCTTCTTCTTATACTACTTCTTTATTTTCTACATCTTCCTCTTCATCATCATCATCATCTTCAACTTCTTCTTCTTCTTCATATCTTATTTCTTCTTAGTCTTCTTCTTCTTCTTCATATCTCTTTCTTTTACTTCTTCTTCATCTTTTTCTTTGTCCTCTTCTTCTTCTTCTTCTAATTCCTCTTCTTCTTAATCTTCTTCTTGTTCTTCTTCTTCTTGTTCTTGTTCTTCTTCTTCTTCCTCTTCTTTTTCTTCTTCTTCTTCTTCTTCATTTTCTTCTTCCTCCACTTCTTCTTCATCATCATCTTCTTCTTCTTCTTCCTTTTCTTCATCACCTTCTTCTTCTTCGACTTCTTCTTCTTCTTCTTCTTCTTCTTCTTCTTCTCCTTCGTTGTCTTCTTCTTCCACTTCTTATAGTTCTTCTACTTCTTTCTCTTTCTCTTCTTCTTCTTCTTCATTGTGTACTTCTTTTACTTCTTCTTCTTCTTCTTCTCCTCCTCCATCTTCTTCTTCTTCTTCTTCTTCTCCTTCACTGTCTTCTTCTTCTTCTTCTTCCACTTCTTATAGTTCTTCTACTTCTTTCTCTTTCTCTTCTTCTTCTTCTACTTCTTCTTCTTCTTCTTCTTCTCCTCCATCTTCTTCTTCTTCTTCTTCTTCTTCTTCTTCTTCTTCTTCTTCTTCTTCTTCTTCTTCTTCGTATTCTTCTTCTTTGTCTCCTTCTACTACTACTACTTCTTCTTATTCTTCTTTTTCTCCATCCCATTCTTCTTCTTCTTCTTCATCTTCTTCTTATCTTCTTTTTCTTCTATTTCTTCTACATTTTTTTCTAATTCTTCTTCTTATTATTTTACATTTTCTTCTTCTTCTTCTTCTTCTTCTTCTCCTTGTTCTTCTTCTTCTTCTTCTTCTTTTCCATCCCCTTCTTCTTCTTTTTCTTCTACTACTACTACTACTTCTTCTTCTTCTTCTTCTTCGTCTTCTTCTTCTTTGTCTTCTTTTTCTTCATCATCTTCTTCTACTTCTCCTTCTTCTTCTTTAGCTTTTTCCTCTTCTTCTTCTTCTCCTTTCTCTTCTTTTTCTTCTTTTTCTTCTTCTTCAATATCTTCATCTTCTTCCTCTTTTTCTTCTCCTACTTCTTCTTCTTCTTCTATTTCATCGCCCTTTTCTTCATCATCTTTGCTTTCTTCTTCTTCTTCATTTTCTTCATCCTCTTCTTCTTCCTCTTCTTCTTCTTCTTCTTCTCCCTCTTCTCCTTCTCCTTCTTCTTCTTCTTCTTCACTTTCTTATACTTCTTCTTCTTCTTCTTCTTCTTCTTCCTTTTCTTCTACTTCAACTTCTGTGATTTCCTCTTCTTCGTCTCTTCTTCCTCATCATCTTCTTCTTCTTCTTCTTCTTCTACTACTATTACTGTTTCTTCTTCTTCTCCAAGTTCTTCTTCTTCTAATTTTTCTTATTTTTCTTCTTTGTCTTCTTGTTTCTTTATGCCTTCTTCTTCTTTTTCTTCTCCATATTCTTCATCTTTTTCTTCTTCTTTTTCTTCTTCTTCTTCTTCGTCTTCTTCTTGTTCTTCTTCTTCCCCATCTTCGTCTACTTCTTCTTCTTCTTCTTCTCCACCTCCTCGTCCTCATCCTCCATCTTTTTCTTCTTCTTCTTCATCTTCTTCTTGTTCAACTACACCTTCTTCTTCTTCTTCAACTTCTTCTCCTTCATTTCCTTCTACTTCTTCTTCAACAACTACTACTTCTTCCTCTTCTTCTTCTTCTTTTACATCTTCTTCTAATTCTTCTTTTTCTCTTTCTTGTTCTTCTTCTGGTTCTTCTTCTTCTTCTTCTTTTTATTCTTACTCTTATTCTTCTTTTTCTTCTTCTTCTTCTTCTTCTACTTTCTTCTTACTCTTCTCCTTCTTCTTCTCCCTCATCCTCTTCTTCTACTTCTTCTCATTCTTCTTCTTCTTCTTATTCTTCTTCTTCTTTGTCTTCTTCATCTTCTTCCTCTTCATCCACTTCTTCTTCATCTTCTTCTTGTTCTTCTGCTACTTCCACTTTTTTTTCTTTGACTTCTTCTTCTTCGACTTCTTCTTCTTCTTCTTTTTCTTCTTTTTCTTCCTTTTCATGTTCCTTCTTTTTTTCTATTTCTTCTTCTTCTCCTTCTTTTTTGTCTTCTTTTACTTCTTCTTCTTCTTCTTCTTCTTCTTCTTCTTCTCGTTCTACTTCTTCTTCTTCTTCTTCATCTTTTTCTTCTTCCACTTCTTCTTCTTCTTTTACGTCTTCCTCTTCTTCATCATCTTTTTCTTCTCCTTCTCCTTCTTTTTCGTCTTCTTCCTTTTCTTCTTCTTCTTCTTCTTTTTCCTCATATTCTTTGCCTTCTTCATCTTCTTCTTCTCCTTCTCCTCCTCCTCCTCCTTCTTCTTCTTCTTCTTCTCCTTCTTCTTCTTTTTCTTCTTCTTCTTCTTCTTCAACTTCTTCGTCTTCATCCTCTTCTTCTTCTTCTTCCTCCTCTTCTTCATCTTCTTCCTCTTCTTCTTCCTCCTCTTTTTATCTTCCTCGTCTTCATCTTCCTTTTCTTCATCATCATCTTTTTCTTAATTTTCCTCTTCTTCATCATCATCATCTTCTTCTTCTTCTTCCTCTTCTTCTTCTTCTTCTTCTTCTTCTTCTTCTTCTTCTTCTCCTCCTTCTTATCCTCCTTCACCTTCTTCTTTTCCTTGTTTTTCTTCTTCTTCTTCTCCCCCTCCTTCATCTCCTACTTTTTCTGCAACTTCTTCTTCTTCTTCTTCTTCTTAAAATTCTTCTTCTTCTTCTTCTTCATTTTCTTCATCATCAACTTCTTCTTCTTCTTCTTATTCTTCTTCTTCTTCTTCCTCTTCGTCTTCTTCTTCTTTGACTTCTTCATCTTCTTCTTCTTCTCCTTCTTCTCCTACTTCATCTTCTTCTTTTCCACTTCTTCTCCTTCTTCTTATTCTTCTTCTTCTTCTTCCTCTTCTTCTTCTTCTTCTTCTTCTTCTTCTACTTCTTCTTTTTCTTATTCTTCTTTATTTTCTTCTTCTCCTTTGTCTTCTTCTTTATCTTCTTCTTATTCTTCTTCTTCTTAATCTTAATCTTCTTCTTCTTCTTCTTCTTCTTCTATATCTTCTACTTCTTTTCTTCTTCTTCGTCTTCCACTACTACTAAATCTACAATCTTCTTCTTCTTCTTCTTTTTCTACTACTTCTGCTTCTTCTTCTTCTTCTTCTTCTTCTTCTTCTGCTCTTCTTCTTCTACTACTACTACTTTTTCTTCTTGTTCTTGTTCTTCTTCTTCTTCTCCTCCTCCTCCTATTCCTTCTTCATCTTCTTCTTCTCTTTTTTCTTCTTCCTCTATGTCTTCTTCTTTTTCTTCTTCTTTATCTTTA
>JAIUJO010002305.1:77500-80000 GCA_023846275.1 Vanilla planifolia
CTTCCCCCTCTTCGTCTACTTCTTCTTCTTCTTCTTCTCCTCCTGCTCCTCCTCCTCCTCCTCCTTTTTCTTCTTCTTCTTCATCTTCTTCTTGTTCAACTTCGCCTTCTTCTTCTTCTTCAACTTCTTCTTCTCCTACTTTTCCTTCTACATCCTCTTCAACAACTACTACTTCTTTTTCTTCTACTTTTATATCTTCTTCTTTTTCTCTTTCTTGTTCTTCTTCTGGTTCTTCTTCCCCTTCTTCTTCTTATTCTTACTCTTATTCTTCTTCTTCTTCATCTTCTTCTTCTATTTTCTTCTTCTATTTTCTTCTTCTTCTTCTTCTTCCTCCTCCTCTTCTACTTCTTCTCGTTCTTCTTCCTCTTCTTCTTCTTCTTCTTCTATATCTTCTTCATCTTCTTCCTCTTCATCCACTTCTTCTACGTCTTCTTCTTGTTCTTCTGCTACTTCCACTTCTTCTTCTATGACTTCTTTTTCTTCGACTACTTCTTCTTCTTTTTCTTCTTCTTCACCTTTTTAATGTTCTTTCTTTTTTTAATTTCTTTTTCTACTCCTTCTTTGCGTTTTCTACTTCTTCTTCTTCTTCTTCTTCTTCTTCTCCTTCTTCTTCTTCTTCTTCAACTTTTTCTTCTTCCTCTTCTTCTTCTTCTTTTACATCTTCCTCTTCTTCATCATCTTCTTCCTCTTCTTTCTCGTCTTCTACTTTTTCTTTTTCTTCTTCTTCTTTGTCTTCTTCATCTTCTTCTTCTCGTCCTCCTCCTCCTCCTTCATCTTCTCTTCTTCTTCTTCTTCTTTTTCTTCTTCTCCTTTTTCAACTACTTCGTCTTCATCCACTTCTTCTTCTTCTTCCTCTTCCTGTTCTTCTTCCTCCTCTTTTTATCTTCCTCTTCTTCGTCTTTCTTATCTTTATCAACTTCTTCTTCTTTATTTTCTTCTTCTTCATCATCATCATCATCAACATCTTCCTCTTTCTCTTCTTCTTCTTCTTCTTCTTCTTCTTTCTTCTTCTTCTTTTTCTTCCTCTTCTTCTCCTCCTTCTCATCTTTTTTTCTTTCCTTATTTTTCTTCTTCTTCTTCTACTCCTCCTTCCTCTCCTTCTTTTTCTACGTCTTCTTCTTCTTCTTCTTGTTCTTCTTCGTTTTATTCTTCTTCTTCTTCTTTTCCATTTCTTCATCATCTTCTTCTTCTTCTTCTTCTTCTTCTTTTTCTTCTTATTCTTCTTCTTCTTCATCTTCTTCTTCCTCTTTCTTAGTCTTCGTGCTCTTGTTCTTGTTCTTCTACTTCTTCTTTTTCTACTTCTTCTACTTCTTCTTCTACTTCTTATTCTTCTTCTTTGTCTTCTTTTTCTTCTTCTTCTTCCTCTTAATCTTCTTTGTCTTCTTCTTCTTCTTCTACTTCTTTCTCTTCTTTTTCTTCTTCTTCTTCCTCTTCATCTTCTTCGTATTCTTCTTCTTCTTTTTCTTCTTCTTCTTTGACTTCTTTTTCTTCTTCTCTTTCTTATCCTTCTTCTTCTTCTTCTTCCACTTCTTCTTCTTCGTCCTCCTCTTTGTCTTCTTCTTCTTCTTCTTCTTCTTCCACATCTTTTTCTTCTTCTTCTTCTTCTTCTTCTTCTTCTTCTTCAACTTCTTCTACTTTTTCTTCATCCTCTTCTTCTTCTTCTTCATCTTCTTCTTCTTCTCCTGCTCCTCCTACTCCTTCTTTTTCCACTTATACGTCTTAGTAGTCTTCTTATTCTTCTTTGTCTACTTTTTCTTCATTTTCTTCTTCTTCTTCTCGATCTTTTTCTTGTTCTTCTTCGTTTTTTTCTTCATCTTCTTCCTTTTTTTCGTCTTCATCTTTTTCTTCTCCTTCTTCCAAATCTTTTTCTTAATAATCTTCTTCGTCTTTCTCTTCTTCTTCTTCTCCTTCTTCTTCTTCTTCTCCTTTTTCTTCATCCTCTTCTTCTTCTTCTTCTTCTTCTTCTTCTTCTTATTCCTCGCCTTCTTCTACTTCTTCTTAGTTATCTTTTTATTCGTGTACTTCTTCTTCTTCTTCTTTTTCTTTTACTTCTACTTAGTCTTCTTATACTTCCTCTTCTTTGACTTCCTCTCCTCCTCCTCCTCCTCCTCCTTCTACTTCTTCTTCTTCTACTACTACTTCTTCTTTATTTTCTACTTCTTCTTCTTCTTCATCATCGTCATTATCTTCTTATTCTTCATCATCTTCAACTTCTTCTTTTTCTTCATATATTTCTTCCTCTTAGTATCATTCTTCTTCTACATATCTCTTTCTTTTACTTCTTGTTCTTCATCATTTTCTTTGTCTTCTTCTTCTTCATCTTCTTTTTCTTCTTCTTCTTCATCTTCTTCATGTTCTTCTTCTTTGACTTCTTCTTCTTCTTCTTCTTCTTCTCCTTCTTCTTCTTCTTCTCCTTTTTCTTCTTATTCTTCTTCTTCCACTTCTTCTTCTTCTTCTTCATTTTCTTCTTCTTCTTCCTCCTCTTCTTCATCTTCTTCTT
>JAIUJO010002305.1:175000-180000 GCA_023846275.1 Vanilla planifolia
CTTCGTCTTCTTCGTCTTCGCCTACTTCTTTTTCTTCATCTTTTTCATCTTCTTCTTCTTCTTCCTCTTCTTCTTCACCATCGTCTTCTTCTTCTTCTTCCTTCTCTTCTTCTTCTTCTTCTCCTTCTCCTTCTCCTTCTCCTTCTCTTTCTTCTTCATCATTATAGTGTTCCACTTCTTCATTTTCTTCTTCTTCTTCTTCTTCTGTTTCTTCTACTTCTTCTTCTTCTTCTTCCTCTTCCACTTATTTTCTTCTTCATCTTCTTCATCATCTACTACTTCTTCGTCTTCTTCTTCTTTTTCTTCTTCTCCTCCTTTGTTTCCTTCTACTTCCACTTCTTCTTCTTCTTCTTCTTGTTCTTCTTCTTCTTCTTCTTCTTCTTCTTCTTCTTCTTCATCATCATCTTTTCTTGCTCTTCATCTTGTTCTTCTCTTTCTTTTTATTCTTACTCTTCTTCATTTTCTTTGTTAACCTCTTCTTCTTCTTTTAATTCCCCTAATTCTTCTTCTTGTTCTTATTCTTGTTCTTGTTCTTCTTCTACTTCTCATCTCCTTCTTCTTCTTAGACTTTGTCTACTTCTTCTTCTTCTTCTTCTTCACCTTCTTCTTCTTCTTCTTGTTCATCTTCTTCTTCTTTTTCTTCTTCTCCATCATCATCCTCATAGTCATCTTCTTCCTTTTCTTCTTCTTCGTCTTCTTCTTCCTCCTCTTCTTTGTCTTCATCGTTTTTGTCATCTTCTTCTTCCTCTTTTTCTTTTTCTTCTTCTTCTTCCTCTTCCTCTTTTTCTACTTCCTTTTCTTCTACTTCTTCTTCTTTTTCTTTCAATTTTTCTTCTTCTTCTTCTTGGTACTCTTCTTCTACTTCTTCTTTTCCTTCTTCTTCATCATCGTGATCATCGTCATCATCTTCTTCTTCTTCCACTTGTTTTTCTTCTTTTTCTTTTTCATCTTTTTCTTCTTCTTCTTTGCCTTCTTCATTTTCTTCTTCTTCTTTGTTGTCTTTTTCTTCTTCTTCTTCTTCTTCCTCCTCCTCTTCTTCTTCTTCTTTTCCTTGATCTTCTTCGTCTTTGCCTATTTCTTCTTCTTCTTCTTCATCATCATCTTCTACTACTTCTTCCTCTTCTTCTTCTTCTTCTCTTCTTCTTTTTCTTCTTTTCTTTTTCTTCTTTTTCTTTTCTTCTTCTTCTTCCCCTTCACCTCCTCCTTCTTCTTCTACATTGTAGTCTTCTTTTTCTTCATTTTCTTCTTCTTATTCTTCATTTTCTTCTACTTCTTTTTCTTTTTCCTATTCAACTTCTTTTCTTCTTGTTCTTCTTCTTCTTCTTCTTCTTCTTCTTCGCTATCTACTACTTTTCTTCTTCTTGTTCTTCTTTGTCTCGTTCTACTTCCCCTTCTTCCTTTTCTTCTTCTTCTTCTTCTTCTTCTTCTCTTTTTCTTCTTCTTCATCTTTTTCTTCTTTCTTCTTCTTCTTCTTCTTCTTCTAACCCTCCTTCTTCTTCTTCTCCTTCTTCTTCTCCTTCTTCTTCTTCTTCTTCTTCTTCTTCTTGTCTTCTTCTTTTACTTCTTTTCTTCTTCTTCTTCTTTTTCTTCTTCTTCTTCTTCTTCTTCTTCCCCTTCACCTCCTCCTCCTTCTTCTACATTGTAGTCTTCTTCTTCTTATTCTTCTTTTTCTTCTACTTCTCCTTCTTCTTCTTTTTCCTCTTCCACTTCTTTTCTTCATGTCTTCTTCTTCTTCTTCTTCATTATCTACAACTTCATTTCTTCATCTTTGTCTCATTCTACTTCCCCTTCTTCTTCTTCTTCCTCTTGTTCACTTTTTTTTCTTGTTCATCGTCTTCTTCTTCTTCTTCTTCTTCTTATCCTCTTTCTTCTTCTTGGACGTCATCCTCATCTTCTTCTTCTTCTTCTTGTTCTTGTTCGTCCTCTTGTTCTTGTTCTTGTTCGTCTTCTCCATCATCGTCGTCATCGTGATCTTCTTCTTTCTCCTCTTCTTCGTCTTCATCTTCTTCTTCCACTTCTACTATTTCTTCTTTTTCTTCATCATCTTCATCTTCATCTTATTCTTCCTCCTCTATTTCTTCTTCTCTATCCTCTTCTTCATCTTCTTCTTCTTCTTCTTCTTCTTCTTCTTCTCCTTCTTCTTCTTCTTCTTCTTCCTCTTCTTCTTCTTCTTCTACTATCACTTCCTTTTCTTCCAACTTTTCTTATTATTATTATTATTATCATTTTTCTTCATCATTATCATCATGATCATATACTTCTTCTTCTTGCACTTCCTTTTCTTCTTTTTCTTTTTCTTCTTCTTCTTCTTCTTCTTCATCTTCTTCTTCTTCATCTTCTTGCACTTCCTTTTCTTCTTTTTCTTTTTCTTCTTCTTCTTCTTCTTCTTCTTCTTCTTATTCTTCTTCTTCTTCTTTTCCTTCTTCTTTTTCTTCTTCTTCTCTGTTTTCTTCTTCCTCTTCTTATTTTTCTTCTTTTTCATCATCAAGTTCTTCTTCTTCTTCTTATTCATCTTAAAATACATCTACTTTTCCTTATCATTTTCATCATCATCTTCTTCTCGCCTTCTTCATAGTCCTCCTCTTTTTCTTCTTCTTTTTCTTCTTGTTCTTCTTCTTCTTCTTCAACTTCTTCTCTTCTTATTCTCCTTCTTCTTATTCCTTCTTCTTCTTCTTCTTCTTCTTCCCCTTCTCCTCCTCATTTTTCTTCAATGTTGTCATCTTCTTCTTCATTTTCTTGTTCTTCTTCTCCTTTTTCTTTTACTTCTTATTCTTCTTCCTCTTTCACTTATTTTCTTCTTCTTCTTCTTCTTCTTCTTCTTCTTCGTTGCCTTCTGCTTCCTCTTCTTCTTCTTCTTCTTCTTCTTCTTCACTTTTTCTTCTTCTTCTTCTTCTTCTTCTTCTTCTTCTTTTTCTAATTCTTCTTCTTCTAGTTCTACTTATTCTTCATCTTCTTCTTCTTGTTCTTCTTCTGTTTCTTCTTTGTCTTCGACTTCTTCATTGTCTTCTTCTCCTTCTTTTTTTTCTTCTTCTTCTTTCCCTCCTCCTCTACCTTCTTCTTCTTTCTTCTTCCTCTTCTTCTTCTTTCTCTTCTACTTCTTCTTTGTCCTCTACTTCTTCTTCTTCCCCTTCTTCTTCTCCTCCTCCTTCTACTTTTTTGTCTTCTTCCTCTTATCCTTCTTCTTCCTCTTCTTCTTCTTCTTTGTCTTCATTTTCTTCTTCTTTGCTTTCTTCTTCTTCTTACTCTTTCTATTCTTCTTCCTCTTCTTCTTCTTTTTCTTCTGTCTCCCCGTCTTGCTCTTCGTCTTCTTCTTCTTTTTCTTCTTCTTCGTCTTTTTCTTCATTGTCTTCTTCTTCTTTTTATTCTTCTTTCTCCTCTTCTTCTTCTTCTTCTCTTGTTCGTATTCTTGTTTTTTCTTCTTCTTCTTCTCCTTTTTCCTCTTCTTCTTTTTCTTCTTCTTCTTCTTCTCCTTTGACTTCTTCTTCTTCTCTTCTTTTGTCTTCTCCTTCTTCTTCTTCTACTACTATTACGACTTTATTTTCTTCTTCTTCTTCTTCTCCTTGGTCTTCACCTTCTTCTTCTTCTTCTTTTTATTTTTCTTCTTCTTTTTCTTCTTCTTCAACTTCTTCTTCTTCTTCTTCCTGTGCTTCTTCTTCTACTTCTCCTTTTACTTCTTATTTTTCTACTACTTCTTTGTTTTCTTCTTCATTCACTTCTCTATCTTCCTCTTCTTCATCTTCTTATGTTTTGTCTTCTTCTTTTTCATCTTCCTCTTCTTCTTCTACATCTTCTTCTTCTTCTTCTTCTTCTTCTTCTTCTTCTTCTTCTTCTTCTTCTTCGTCTTCTTTTTTGTCCTCCTCTTCTTCATCATCATCATCTTCTTCTTCTTCATTGTCATCCTCTTCTTCAACTTCTTCTTGCTCCTCTTCTTTATCTTCTTCATCTTCTTCTTCTTCTTCTTCTTCTTCTTCTTCGTCTTCTTCTTCTTCTTCTTCTTCAACTTCTTCTTCTTCTACTACTACTTTTTCTTCGCCTTCTTATTCTTCTTCTTCATCATCTTCTTCTTGTTCTTCTACTTCGTCTTCTCTGTCTTCTTGTTCTTGTTTTTCTTGTTCGTCATCTTCTTCTTCTTCCCCTTCTTCGACTTCTTCTTGTTCGTCTTCTTCTTGTTTGTCTTCTTCTTAGTCTTCTTTTTCTTCCTCATCAACATCTTTTTCCTCTTCTTCGCCTTCTTCTTCTTCTTCTACTTCTTCTTTTTCTTCTTCTACATCATCTTCTTCGTCTTCTTCTTCTTCTTCTACTATTACTACTAATACTAGTTCAACTTCTACTTCTTCTTTTTCTTCTTCTTCATCTTATACTTCATCTTTTTCTTATACTACTTCTTCCACTTCATCATCATCATCATCTTCTTCTTCTTCAGTCTATTCCTCTTTTCTTCTTCTTCTTCTTCTTCTTCTTCTCCTTCTTTTCTTCTTCTTACTCTTCTTCTTCTTCTTCTTCTTCTTCTTCTCCATCTTCTTCATCGTCTTCTTTTTTTTCATCATCATCTTCTTCTTCTTCTTCTTTTCGTCTTCTTTTTCTTCTTAATCTTCTTCTTCATCTATATCTTTGCCTTCTTCTTCTTCTTCTTCTTCCTCGTCTTCTTCCTTTTCTTCTCCTTCTTCTAATTCTTCTTCTTCTCTATCTTCTCCTTCTTAATATATTTTCTTTTTCTTCATCTTCTTCTTCTTCTTCCTTGTTTGCTTTTTGTTCTTCTTCTTCCTCTTCTTCTTCTTCGTCTTCTACTTCTTTTCTTCTTCTTCTTTTTTCTACTTATTCTTCTACTTCTTCTCCTTCTATTCCCTTCTCTTCTACTTCTTCTTCTTGTTGTTCTTCCTTCTTTACTTCATCTTCATCTTCCTCTTCTACATCTTCTTCTTCTTCTTCTTTTTTTCTTCCTCTTCTCCCTCTTCTTTTTGTTCTTCTTCTTCTTTTTGTTCTTTGTTTTCTTCTTCTTC
>JAIUJO010002305.1:185000-198298 GCA_023846275.1 Vanilla planifolia
TTCTTCATCTTCTTATTCTTCTTCTTATTCTTCTTCTTCTTCTTCTTTGTCTTCTTCTTTGTGTTCTTCGTATTCTTCTTTTTTGTTTTCTCTTCTTCATCCTCTTCTTCTTCTACTTCTTCTTCTTCTTCTTCATCTTCATCTTCTTCTTCTTCTACATCTTCGTCTTATTCTTCGTTGTCTTCTTCTTCATCTTCTTTTTCTTCTTCTTCTACTTCCTCTACATCTTCTTCTTCTTCTTTTTGTTCTTCTCTTTCTTCTTCTTCGATTTCTTCTTCTTCTTCTTCATCTTCTTCTTCTTCTTCTTCGTCTTCATCTTCTTCTTCTTCCTATTCTTCTTCTTCATCTTCTTCTTCTTCTTTGTCCTTATCCTCATCTTCCTCTTCTTTGACTTTCCCTTCTTAGTCTTCTTCTGCTTGGACTTCTTCTTCATCTTCTTCTTTTTCTTTTGTTTCTTTTTCTTCTTCATCTTCCTCTTCTTCTTCTTCTTCTTCTTCTTCTTCTTCTCCTTCTTCCAGTTCTTTTTTCTTATTCCTCTTCTTCTTCCTCTTTTTCTCCCTTTTTGTCTTCTTCTTCTTCATCTTCTTCTTCATCATCTTCTACTTCTTCATCTTCTTCTTCTTCATCTTCGTCTTTGCCTTCTTTTGCATTGTCTTCCTTTTCTTCTTCTTCTTCTTCTTCCTCTTCCCCTTCTCCTTCTTCTTCTTCTTATTCTTCTTCTAAATCTTCTTCATTTTCTTCTGCTTCTTATTCTTATTCTTCTACTTCTTGTTCTTCTTATTCTTGTTCTTGTACTTCATCTTCTTCTTCTTCCTCTTCATCTTCTTCTTTTACTTCATCTTCTTCTTCTTCTTTTTCTTCTTCTTCTTCTTCAAGTTCTTCTTCTTCATGTTCTTCTTCTTCATGTTCTTCTTGTTTGTTTTCTTCATCATCATCATCTTCTTCTTCTTCTTATTCTTCTTCTTCTTTGTCTTCTTCTTCTCCTTGTTGTTGTTCTTCTTCTTTCTACTTTACTTCTATGTTTTCTTCTTCTTCTTCAAATACTACTACTTCTTCTTCTTCTTCTTCTTCCTCTTCTAAGTCTTTTTCTTCTTCATTTTCTTCTTCTTTCTCTTCATCTTCTTCTTTTTCTTCTTCAGCTGCATCTTCTTCTTCATCATTATCATCATCATCTTCTTCTTCTTCTTCTTCTTCGACTTTTTGTTGTTGTTCTTTTTCTTCTTCTTCGTCTCCATTATCTTCTCCTTCTTTTTCTACTTCTTCTTCTTCTTTTTCTTTTACTACTACTACTACTTCATTTTCTTCTTCTTTTTCTTCTTCTTCTTCTTCTTCCTCTTCTTCTTCATCTCTATTTTTCACCTTCTTATTTATCTTCTTCTTCTTCATCTTCTTCTTCTTCGTCTTCTTATTCACTTTATTCTACTTTGTCTTCTTTTTTTTCTTCTTCTTCGTCTCCTTCTTCCTCCTCCTCCTCTCGATCTCGATGTTTTTCTTCTTATTCTTCTTCTTTATATTCTTCTCCTTCTTCTTCTTCTCTTTCTTCATCTTCTTCCTCTTCCTCTTCTTAGTCTTCTTCTTGTTCATCTTGTTCTGTCTTCCTCTTCTTCTTTTTCATGAACTTCTCTGTCTTCTTTGTCTTGTTCTATTTCTCCTTCTTCCTCTTCTTCTTCTTCTTCTTTTTCTTCTTCTTCTTCTTCTTCTTCTTGTTAATCTTCTTCTCCTTTCGCTTCTTCTTCTTCTTTTTCTTCCTTTTCATCTTCTTTCACTTCTTCCTCTACTTCTTCTTCTTCTTCTTCTTCTTATTCAACTTCCTCTTCGTCTTCATCATCATCATCATCATCTTCTTCTTCTTCTTATTGTTCTTCTTCTTCCCCTTCAACTTCTTCTTCTTCATCTTCTTCTTCATCTTCATCTTCTTTTTCTTCTTCTTTGAATTCTTTAGTTTCTTGCTCTTTTTCTTCTTCTTCTTCATCTTCCTCTATTTCCTCTTCTACCTCATCTTCTTCTTCTTCTTCATCTTCCTCTTCTTCTTCTCTGACTTCTTCTTTGTCTTTTTCATCTTCTTCTTCTTCTTCTTCTTCTTTCTATTATTCAATTTCCACTTCTTCATCTTCTTCTTCTTCTTCTTCTTCTACGTTGTCTTCTTCTGCTTCCTCTTCTTCTTCTTCATCCTCTTCTTCTTCGTCGTTATCTTCTACTTCTTCTTCATCTTCCTCTTCTTCTTCTTCTACATCTTCTTCTTATTCTTCTTCTTCTTCTTCTTCTTCTTCTTCTTCTTCTTCTTCGTCTTCTTCTTCTTTCTCTTCTTCATCTTCCTCTTCTTTGTCTTCTTCCTCTTCATCTTCTTTTTCTTCTTCTTCTTATTCATCTTCTTCTATGTTATCCTGTTATTCTTCTTCGTCTTCTTCTTTTTCTTCTTTGTGTTCTTCTTCTTCTTCTTCTTTTTTGTCTTCTTCTTCTTTTCTTCTTCTTCTACTTCTTCTTCATTATCTTCATTTGGTTCTTCTTCATCTTCTACTTTTTCTTCTTTGACTTCCTCTTCTCCTTCTTCTGCTTATTCTCCTTCTTCTTCTTAGTCTTATTCTTCTTCTTCTTCTTCTTCTTCTTCTTCTTCTTCTTCTTTTTCTTCTTCTTCCTCTTCAACTTCTAGTTCTACTATGCCTTCTTCGTTTCCTTCTTGTTCTTCTACGTGTTCTTCTTTTGCTTCTTCTTCTTCTTCTTCTTCATCAGCAACATCATCTTCTTCTTCTTCTTCATCTTCCTCTTCTTCTTCATCTTATTCTTTGTGTTCTTCTTCTTCTTCTTTGCCCTCTTCCTTTTCGTCTTCTTCTTCTTCTTCTTCTCCTTCTTCTTCTTCATCTCCGTCTTCTTCTTCTTCCTCCTCCTCTTCGTCTTTCTCTTTTTTGTCTTCTTCTTTTTATGCGTTTGCTATTGCTACTTCTTCTTCTTCGTCTTCTTCTTCTTCTTCTTCTTTATCTTCTTCTTCTTCTTCTTCTTCTTCTTCTTCTACTACTACTACTTTCTCTATTTCTTCTACTTCTTTGGCTTCTTCTTCTTCATCTTCTTCTTCGTCTTCTGCTTCTTCATCTTCTTTTTTTCTTCTTCTTCTTCTTCTTCTTCTTCTTCTTCTTCTTCTTCTTCTTTTTCATCAACTTTTTTATCTTCTTCATCTTCTTCTTTTTCTTCATCTTTTGCTTCCCATTCTTCTTTATCTTCTTCTTTTTCTTTTACAACATTTTTCTTCTTCTTCTTCATCTTTTCCTTTTCTTTTTCGCCTTCCTCTCCTCTTCCTTCTTCTTCTTCGTCTTCTTCTCCTTCTACTTCTTCAATTTGGTTTTCTTCTTGTTCTTCTATGCCTTCTCCTTCTTTGACTTTCTCTTTTTGTCTTCTTCTTCTTCGAGTTCTTCTTCGTCTTCTTCTATTCTAGCATCTATTATTCCTACTTCTTCTTCTTCTTCTTCTTCTTCGTCTTCTTCTATTCTAGCATCTATTATTCTTGCTTCTTCTTCTTCTTGTTCTTCTTTGCCTTATTATTATTATTATTATTATTATTACTATTATTATTATTATTATTATTATTATTACTCTTTTTTTCTTCTTTTTCTTCTGTTTTTCGTCTTCTTCTTCGTCTTCTTCTTCATCTTCTTCTTCTTCATCTTCTTTTTCTTCTTCTTCTTCTTATTCTTCTTCTTCATCTCAATCACCATGTTCTACTTCTAATTATTATTGTTATTGTTGTTGGTACTATTATTATTGTTATTATTATTGTTATTGTTATTCTACTTCTTCTTCACTTCTTCCTCCTCCTATTCTTCTTCTTCTATCATCGTCATCTTCTTCTTCTTCTTCTTCTTCTTCCTGTTCTTCTTCTTCTTCTTTGTCTTCTTCTTCCTCTTCATCTTCTTCTTGTTCATCTTCTTCTTCTACCTCTTCTTTGTCTCTGTCATCTTCTTTTCCTTTTTTAATTTATTCTTCTTCTTCTTCTTCTTCTTTTTGTACTTCTTTTTCTTTTACTTCCACTTCTTCTTCTTCTTCTTCTTCATCTCCTTCTTCTTCTTCTTCTTCTTCTTCTTCTTCTTCATCTCCTTCTTCTTCTTGGTCATCTAATTCCTCTTCTTCCTCTTTTTCTTCTTCACTTCTTCTTCCTCTTCTACTTCTTCTTCCTCTTCTTCGACTTCTTCTTCTTCTTTTTTTCTTGCTCTTCTTATTCAACTTCTTCTTCTACAACTTCTTCATCTTCTTCATCTTCCTCTACTTCTTCTTATTCTTTTTGTTCTTCATCTTCTTCATCATCATCTTCTTCTTCTTCTTTGTTTTCTTCTTCTTCTTCGTGTTCTTCTACTTTGTCTTCTTTTTCTTCTTCTTCTTCTTTGTCTTCTTCTCCTTCATCATCCTCTCCATCTTCTACTTATTCTTCTTGTTCTTCTACTTCTTCTCCTTCTTCTTTTTCTTCTTATTCTTCTTATTCTTCTTCTTCTTTTATTCTACTTATTCTTCTTGTACTTCTTCTTTTTCACCTTCTTCTTCTTCTTATACTTCATCATCATCATCTTCTTCTTCTTCTACTTCTACTTCTTCTATTTCATCTTTTTCATCTTCTTCTTCTTCTTCTTCATTTTCTTTTTTCCTCTTCATTTTCTTTTTCTTCTTTGACTTCTTCTTCTCCATCTCCTTCTTATTTTTCTTCTTTTTCTTCTTCTTCTTCTCCTTCTCTTTTGTCTCCTTCTTCCTCGTCTTCTTCGTCGCCTTCTTTTGCTTTTTCTTCTTTTTCTTTTTTTTCTTATACTTCTCACTCTTCTCCTTCCCCTTCGTCTTTTCTTATTGATCTTTTTCTTCTTCTTCTTCTACTTTTTTTTCTTCTTCTTCTTCTTATTCTTATGCTTCTCCTTATACCTCTTCTTCTTCTACCTCTTCTTCTTCTTCTTCTTCTTCTACAACTTCTAGTTCTTATTCTTCTTTTTCTTCATCATCATCATCATCTTTAACTACTTCTTCTTCTTATTCTTCTTCTTCTTCTTCTTCTTCTATTTCGTCTTCTTCTTCTTCTTCTTCTTCTTTATCCTCTTCTTCTTCTTCTTCTTCCCTTTCTTTGTCTTCTTCTTGTTCTTCTTCTTCTTTTTCTTTCTCATCATCATCATAATCTTCTTCTTCTTCATCTTCTTCTTTTTCATCATCATCATCATCTTCTTCTTCTTTTACTTCTCTTTCTTCTTTCTTCTTCTTCTTCTTCTTCTTTTTCTACTTCATCTTCTTCTTCTACTTCTTCTTCTTCTACTTCTTATTCTTCTTCGTCTTCTTCTTCCTCCTTGTCTTCTTCTTTTACTTCTTCATTTTCGTCTTCTTCTTATTCTTCTTTATCTTCCCCTTCATCTTCTTCTTCTTCTTCCTCACCTTCTTCTTTTTCTTCTTCTTTGACTTCTTTAGTTTAATTCTCTTTTTCTTCTTCTTTTTCTTCTTCCTCTTCTTCTTCTTCTTCTTCTTCTTGATTTTCTTCTTCTTATTCTTCTTATTCTTCATCCCCTACTCCTGCATCTTCATCTTCTTCATCTTCTTCCTTTTTTTCTTCTCTTTTCTCTTCTTCATCTTCCTCTTCTTCATCTTCTTGTTCTTCAACTTCTTCATTTACTTCTTGTTCTTGTTCTTCTCCTTCTTCTACGCTGTCTTCTTTTTCTTCTTCCTCTTCTACTTCTTATTTTATTCTTTGTCATCGTCATGTTCTTCTTCTCTTCTTCTTCTTCTTCTTCTTTTTCTACTTCTTCTTCTTCTTTTTTTCTTTTTCTTCTTCTTCTTCTTCTTCTTCCTCCTTTTCTTCTTCTATTTATATTTTTTCTTCTTCTTCTTCTTCTTCTTCTTCTTCTTCTTCTTCTTTGTCTTCTTCTTTGTCTTCTTCTTTTTCTTCTTCATCTTCCTCTTCTTCTTTTTGTTATTGTTTCTCTTCACCTTCTTCTTCTTCATGCTCTTCTTCCTTTTCTTCTTCTTCTTCATCTTCTCCTTCTTCTCCTTCTTCTTCTTCTTTGTTTTCTTCTTGTTCTTCTTAACCTTCTTCTTTTTCTTTTTGTTCGTCTTCTTCTTCTTCTTCTCTTCTTCTTCTTCTTCAACTTCTTCTTTTTCTTGTGTTTTATATGTCCAAATTTTGAGATTATGTAGAACACTAGCATTATTAATATTTAAAAATGTTATAAAATTAATAATTATTGAATTTTTATTTTTGGAACAAACATTATTGACGAAAAGTACTGACATTAGTATTTGATTTTTAAAAATTATTTAAGAATTATTTTTCATGAATTTTTTTTTGTAGAAATTTAGGAAACTTATAATACTATGATAATATAGAATTATTTCGGTACACTTATATCAAAAAGTTTGGCACAAAAATTCTCGAAAAACACCGTAAAATAACGTTACTCTCTAGAATTTTTCAGTATAGCATTGGGCGATTCGACACAACCCGACCACTAGCCCGTCTAGGTTTTTAGAAATTAAAAAAATATATAATAATAAAAATTGTTTGATTAACCTGGAAGGGGCGCTCATAGTCCAAAGGAATTCAGACCGCAGACAATGCTAAACGGAACAGAGCAAGATCAAGTCAACCCGAACCAAGTGAAGAAATCTTGGTGAAGGAAGGGGGGAGCCAACCCCAAAGCAGCTCGAGAATCATACGAACTGAATTCCTTATAAAGCATAATGTCAAAGTTATTTGGGCAATGTGGGACTAAAGTTCAATCTATTTGTCAAAGAAGGCGGAAGGGCAAGCGAGATCGGATGACTGAGATTAATCAACGTAAAATAACAAGCAGGAGAAACAAACCTAGGCAGAGTAGATATGCAGCAGGAGACGTAATCACTACGATAACTATTTCAATTTGACTAGTTTTTGTACAAATTATTCTAAAACATCTATGACATCTGTGCACGATCAAAAGGTCAAGATCAAGGCCGCTTAGATCCAACGGCTGGGATTAATCTAGAACTGTAAAAACAGATTCAATTAGAAACACCCATTTTTGGGTCCTGAATTAGACGGTGGCTGCTTTCCGTCCGTTACCCAAACTACTAGTTTATTTTAAGACCATTGGGAGTGATTTTAGAGCTCAAATTTAAGCTCTATAAATGGGGAAGGATGAAGAACTTCTATGGGTTACAATTGCTAGGTTCTCAAAGCTTTCAAATCATGATTTCAAGCAATTTGAAGTGCATAAGGTGCTTCCAAATTCATAAAGAGAAAGTGGCAAGAAAGATTCTGAAATTAGAGGTTTTTGCTTCAACTATTTTCAATTTTTTTCTTCCCTCTTTCGGTATTGAGGGTGCCTCATTCTTATTTTAAATTGTATTAAGTTTATACTTTGTCGCCAATTTTTGTAAATGTTTCTTTGGGGTAAGGGCATCCCGACATTATGCAAAAGCCTGGGGTTTGAGTTGAACCCAGAAAAACTCAAGTAGGTTCGGGATTAGCCGTAGGTAAAATTCCAAGTAGGTTTTGATGTGAACCGTATGAAAAACCTCGCTTGATTTTGAGTCGAACCACCTTAAAAATCTTTTGTGTTATATTTCTTCTTATTAGCGCTTAAAAGATTGAATTTTTAATTGAAACTAAAAATCAAAGAAAATTATATTTACCACAATTCACCCACCCTATTGTGGGAATTTCTTAAGCACAAGAAACTTCATTCTTATTCTTTTTCTTCTTTTGCTTCTTATTCTTCCATCCTTTCTTCTTCTTCTTTTTCTCCTTCTTTCTCTTCTTCTTCTTCTTTGTCTTCTTCTTCTACTCTTTTGTCTTGTTCTTCTTCTCATTCTTCTTCTTCTTATTCTTCTTCTTCTTCTTTGCCTCCTTCTTTTTCGTCTTCTTCTTCACCTTCTTCTGCTTTGACTTCTTTAAATTATTTTTCTTCTTTTTCTTATTCTTCTTGCTCTTCTCCTTCTCCTTCTTCTTTTTCTTATTCTTCTTCTTATTATTATTATTATTATTATTCTTCTTATTCTTCTTCTTATACTTCTTCTTCCTCCTCCTCTTCTTCTTTCTCTACATCTTAAACTTCTTCTTTTTCATCATCATCATCTTCTTCTTCTTCTTCTTCTTAATCTTTTTCTTCTTCTTCAACTTTGTCTTCTTCTTCTTCTACTACTTCTTCTTCTTCTTCTTCTTCGTCTTCTACTTGCTCTTCATTGTCTTCTTCTTGTTCATCTTCTTCTTCTTCTTTCTCATCATCACCATCATCATCATCATCTTCTTCTTCTACTTCTACTTCTTTTTCACCATCTTCTTCTTCATCTTCTTCTTCTTCTTCTTCTTTTCCTTTTCATCTTCTTCTTCTTTTTCTACTTCTACTTATTCTTCTACTTCTTCTTCTTCTTCTTCTTCAACATCCTGAACTTCTTCTTCTATTTCTTTTTTGTCTTCTTCTTATTCTTCTTTATCTTCCCCTTCATCTTTTTCTTCTTCTTCTTCTTTTTCTTCTTATTCTTGTTCCTTTTCTTCTTCTTCTTCTTTTACTTCCTCTTCTTCGTCTTCTTATTCTTCTTCATCTTCTTGTTCTTGTCTTCTTCTTGTTCTTCTACTTCTTCTTCTTCATCTTCTTCTCTTTTCTCTTCTTCATCTTCCCCTTCTTCGTCTTCTTCTTCTTCATCTTCTTCTTTTACTTCTTTTTCTTCTTCTCCTACGTTGTCTTCTTTTTCTTCTTCTTTTACTTCTTTTTATTTTGTCTTCTTCTTCTTCTTCCTCTTCTTCTTCTTCTTCTTCTTCTTCTTCTTCTCTTTGCCTTCCTTTTCTTCCTCTTTGTCTTCTTTTTCTTCTTTGTCTACCTCTTCTTCTTGTTCTCCTCCTTGTTCTTCTTCTCCTTCTTCTCCTTCTTCTTCTTCTTCTCCTCCTTCTTCTTCTTCTTCTTCTTCTTCTTCTTCTTCTTCTTCTGCTTCGTCTTCTTCTTTGTTTTCTTCTTGTTCTTCTTAATCTTCTTCCTTTTCTTTTTGTTGATCTTCTTCTTCTTCTTCTTCTCTTCCTCTTCTTCTTCTTCTTCTTCCTCCTCCTCCTCTTCTTCTTTATCTTCTTCTTATTGTTCTTGTTCTTGTTCTTCTTGTTCTTCTTCTTCTTCTTCTTCGTCTTCTACTTCTGCCTCTATTTCTTCTTCTTCCTCTTCTTCTTCTTTTTTGCCTTCTTCTTTCTCTTCTTCATCTTTCTATTCTTCATTTTTTTCTTCTTCGACTTCTTCTTGTCTTTGTCTTCTTCACCTTTTTCAGCGTCTACTTTTTTTCTTCTTGTTCTTCTTCTTCATCTTCTTCTTCTTCCACTTCTTCTTCTTCTTCTTTTTCTTCTTCTATTACCTCTTCTTCTTCTTCTTCTACTTCCTCTTCTTCTTTTCCTTCGTCATCTTCTTCTTCTTATTCTTCTATGTCTTCTAAATCTTCTTCTTCTTGTCCTCTTCTTCTTCCTCTTTTTCGTCATCTCCTTGTTCGCCTTTTTCTTCTTTTTTGTCGTCGTCTTGCTCTTCTTTTTTGTTCTCTTCTTTTTCTTCTTCTTCGATTTCTTGTTCTTCTTCTTCTTTTTCTTAAATTCCCTCATTTGGCTCTTCTTCTTCCTCACCTTCTTCTTCTTCATCTTCTTCATCTTCTTCTTCATCTTCTTCTTCTTAATCCTCTTCTTCTTCTTTTACTTCTTCTTCTTCTTCTTCTTCTTCACTTCTTCTTTTCATCTTCTTCTTTTTCTTCTTTTTATTCTTCTTCTTCTTCTTTATCTTCTTCTTTTCTTCTTCTACTTTATCTTCAATTTCTCTTTCTTCATCATCATTTTCTTCTTCTTCGTCTTCCTCTTCTTCTTCTTCTACTTCTTCTTCTTCTTCATCTTCTTTTTTGTATTACACTTTCTCTTCTTCTTCTTTTACTTTCTCTTCTACTTTCTCTTCTACTTCTTCAACTTCTTCTTCTTCTACTTCTTCCTCTTTTTCTTCTTCTTCTTCTTCTTCTTCTTCTTCTTCTTCTTCTTCTCCTTTCTCTGTTTCTTCTTTTTCTTCTTCGTCTGCTTCTTCTATTTCTTCTTCCTTTACTTCTTCTTCTCCTTCTTCTTCCTCTTCTTCTTCTTCCTTTTTTTCTTCTTCTTCTTTCTCTTGTTCTTTGTGTTGTCCTTCTTAATCTTCTTCCTCTTCTTTTCTTCTACTTCTTGTTCTTCTACTTCTTCTTCTTCTTCCTTTTCATCTTTTCCTTTTTCTATTCCTTCTTCTTCTTCTTCTTCTTATTTTTATTCTTCTTCTTCTTCTTTGTCATCTTCTTCCCCTTTTTGTTGTTCTTGTTGTTGTTGTTGTTCTTCTTCTTCTTCTTCTTCTTGTTCTACTTCTTATTAATTTTCTTCTTCATTGTCGTCACCTTCATCTTCTTCTTCTACTTCTTCATCAACTTCTTCTTCTTTTTCTTCATCTTCTACTTCTTCCTCTTCTTCTTCTTCTTCTACTTCTTTGTCTTCTTCTTCTTGTTCTGCTTTGTCTTCTTCTTCTTCTTCTTCATCTTCTTCTTCTTCTTCTTTTTCTTTTTCTACTTCTCCTTCCTGTTTTTCTTCTACTTCTTTTTCTCCTTCTTCTACTTCTTCTGCCCATCTTTTTCTTTTTCTACTTTTATGTTTCTTCTTCTTCATTTTAACTTTATTATTATTTTTGTTTATCATATACTTCTTTCTCTTCTTCTTATTATTCTTCTTCTTCTTCATTTTCATCTTCTACTTATTCTCCTTGTATTACTTCTTCATCATCATCATCATCATTATCATCTTCTTCTTCTTCTTCTTCTTATTTTTCTTCTTCATGTTGTTTTTCTTCTTTGTCTTCTTCTTTGCTTTTTTGTTGTTGTTGTGGTTGTTCTTCTTCTTCTTCGTCTTCTTGTTCTACTTCTTATTATTCTTCTTCTTCGTTGTCGTCACCTTCATCTTCTTCTTCTACTTCTTCCTCGACTTCTTCTTCTTCTTTTTCTTCATCTTCTGCTTCTTCCTCGTCTTCTTCTTCTTCTTCTTCTTCTTTTGCTTTGTCTTCTTCTTCTTCAACTTCATCTTCTTCTTCTTCTTCTTCTACTTCTCCATGTTCTTTTTCTTCTACTTCTTCTGCCAATCTTCTTCTATTTCTACTTGTATTTTCTTCTTCTTTTTATCTTTATTGTTATTTTTGTTTGTCTTCTGCTTCTTTTTCTTCTTCTTATTCCTCTTCATCTTCTTCCTTTTCAAGTTCTACTTCTTCTCCTTGTATTGCTTCTTCATCATCATCTTCTTCTTCTTCTTCTACTTGTTTTACTGCTTCTTCTTTTTCTTCTTATTCCTTTACTTCTTCTTGTTCTTCTTCTTCTTCTTCTTCTTCCCCTTCTTCTTCTTCTTCTTCTCCTTCTCGTACCTCTTATTTTTACACTTCAGACTTTTCTTCTCCATCAACTTCTTTTGCTTCTTCTCCATCTTCTTCTTCTGCTTCTTCTTCTCATTCTTGTTCTTTTTCTTCTTTTTCTTTTCTTTTTCTTCAGCATCTTTTGCTTCTTTCTATTCTTGTTCCTCTTCTTTTTATTCTTATTCCTCCTCATCACCTTCTTCTTCGTCTTCTTCTTCTTCTTCTTCTTCTTCTTCTACCTCTTCTTCTCCTTCATCTTTTCCCTTTATTCCTAGTTCTTTTTCTTCTTCCTCTTCCTTTTATCTTCTTCTTCTTGTACTTTTTTTCTTTGCTTCTTCTTCTTCTCCTTCTTCTTCTTTGTCTTCTTCATCTAGTTCTTCTTCAACTTCTTCTTCTTCGTGTTTTCATTCTTCTTCTTCTTCTTCGTCTTCTTCTTTTTCTTCTTCTTCTCTTTGTTCTACTTCTTCATTTTTTCTTTTTCCTTTTTTTGCAAACTTTCTTCTCCGTTTTTTTCTTCTTTCTTTTCTTCTTTTCTTCTTCATCATCATCATTTTCTTCTTCTTCTTCTTCTTCTTCTTCTTCTTCTTCTTCTTTATCTTAATCTTCTTCTTCATCTTTTCCATGTTTTTCTTCTTCTTCTCTGTCATATTCTTCTTCTCATTCTTCTTTTTTTCTTCTTCTTTTTCTACTTCATCTTTTCTCCTTCTTCCTTGTTTTCTTCATCATCTTGTTTTTCATCTTATTCCTCTTCTTCTTCTTCTTCTTCTTCTCCTTTTTCTTTTTCTTCTTCTCTTTCTTGTTCATCTTCTTCTTCTTCTTCCTCTTCTTCTTCTTCTCTTCTTCTTCTTCTCCTCCTCCTCCTTCTTCGACTTCATCTTCTTCTTCTTAATCATCTCAATCCTCTTCTTCTACTTGTTCTTCTCCTTTTTCCTCTTCTTCTTCTTCTTCTTCTTCTTCTTCTCTTCTTCTCCTCCTCCTCCTTCTTCGACCTCATCTTCTTCTTCTTCTTCTTCGTCTTCTATTTCTTATTCTTCTTCTTCTTCTTCTTCTTCTTCTTAATCATCAGCATAATTGTTGTCTTCTTCTTTTTCTTCTTCTTTGTCTTCGTCTTCGACGTCTTCTTCTTCCTCTTCCTCGTCTTCATCTTCTTCATTGTCTTCTTCTTCCTCCTCTTCTTCATCATCTACTTCTTCTTCTTCCTCCTCTTCTTCTTCCACTTTCTCTTCTTCTTCTTCTTCTTTTTCTACTTCTTCTTCTTCTTCTTCTTCTTCTTCTTCTTCTTCCTAATAATAAGCATCATCGTTGTCTTCTTCTTTTTCTACTTCTTGATCTTCATCTTTGTCATCTTGTTCTTCCTTTTCTTTGTTTTCATCTTCTTTGTTGTCTTCTTATTCCTCTTCGTCTTCTTCTTCTTCTACTACTGTCTCTTCTTCTTGTTCTTCTTCTTTTTCTTTCGATTTTTCTTCTTCTTCTTCGTGATCATCATCATCATCATCATCTTCTTCTTCTTCCTCTTCTTTTTCTTTCTTTTCATTTTCTTTTTCTTCTTCTTCTTTTTGTTTTCCTTCTTCTTCTTAATCATCATCTTCTTCTTTTTCTTCTTCTTCTTCTTCTTCTTCTTCTTCTTCTTCTTCTTCTTCTTCGTCGACATGATCATTTTTTTCTTCTTCGTCTTCTTCTTCGTCCTCTTCTTCATCTTCATCTTCTTGTTCTTCTTATTCTTTTTCTTCTACTACTTTTTCATCTTCTTCTTCTTCTTCTCCTTCTTTTTCTTTGTTCTAGTCTTCTTCTTCTTCGTCTTCTTATTCTTCTTCTTTTTCTTCTTTTGCTTCTTCTTTTTCTTCTTCTTCCTGATCATCTTCTTCTTCTTATACTTCTTTTCTTCATCTTCTTCTTCTTCTTCTGGTTTGTCTTCTTCTTCTTCTTCTTCCTCTTCTTCTTCAT
>JAIUJO010001036.1:0-10000 GCA_023846275.1 Vanilla planifolia
CTTTTTCTTTTTCATCATCTTCTTCTTCTTCTTTGCCTTCTTCTTCTTTTTCTTCATATTCTTTGTTGTCTTCTTCTTCTTCTTCTTTTCTTGATCTTCTTCGTCTTCACCTATTTCTTCTTCTTCTTCTTCATCATCTTCATCTACTAGTACTACTTCTTCTTCTTGTCTTCTTCTTCTTCTTTTCTTCTTCTTCTTTTTTCTTCTTCTTCTTCTTCTTCCCCTTCACCTCCTCCTTCTTCTACATTGTAGTCTTTCTCTTCTTCATTTTCTTCTTCTTATTCTTCTTTTCTTCTACTTCTTCTTCTTCTTTTTCCTCTTCCACGTCTTCTCCTCTTGTTCTTCTTCTTCTTCTTCTTTGTTATCTACTACTTCTTTTCTCCGTCTTCTTCTTCTTCTTCTTTTTCTTCTTCTTCTTCTTCTATTTTTCTTCTTCTTCATCGTCTTCATCTTCTTCTTCTTCTTCTTCTTCTTCTTCTTCTTATCCTCCTTCTTCTTCTTGGACATCATCCTCATCTTCTTCTTCTTCTTCTTGTTCATCTTCTTCTTGTTGTTGTTCTTGTTCGTCATCTTCTTCTTCTCCATCATCATCGTGATCTTCTTCTTTCTCTTCTTCTTCGTCTTCATCTTCTTCGTCATCTTCCTCTTCCACGTCTACTGTTTCTTCTTCTTCTTCTTCATCATCATCTTCGTCTTCTCCTTCTCCTTCTACTTCTCTATGTTCTTCTTCTTCTTCTTCTTCTTCTTCTTCTTCTTCTTCTTCTTCTTTTTCGTCTTCTTCTTCTTCTTCTCCTTCTTCTTCTTCTTCCTCCTCCTCTTCTTCTTCTTCTACTTTCACTCCCTTTTCTTCCAATTTTTCTTCTTCTTATTATTATTATTATTATTTTTCTTCTTCATCATCATCATCATGATCATATACTTCTTCTTCATCTTCTTGCACTTCTTTTTCTTCTTTTTCTTCTTCTTCTTCTTCTTCTTCTTCTTCTTCTTCTTCTTCTTCTTTTCCTTTTTCTTTTTCTACTTTTCAATTTTCTTCTTCCTCTTCTTCTTTTTCTTCTTTTTCTTCATCAAGTTCGTCTTCTTCCTCTTCTTCATCATTTTCATCTTCTTCTTCTTCTTTACCTTCTTCTTAGTCCTCTTCTTCTTCTTCTTCTTCTTCTTCTTCTTATTCTTCTTCTTCTTCTTCTTCTTTAACTTCTTCTATTCTTATTCTCCTTCTTCTTATTCCTTCTTATTCTTCTTCTTCTTCTTCTTCCCCTTCTCCTCCTCATGCTTCTTCAATGTTGTCATCTTGTTCTCATTTTCTTTTCCTTTTTGTTTTACTTCTTCTTATTCTTCTTCGTCTTTCACTTCTTTTCTTCTTCTTCTTCTCCTTCTTCTTCATCGACTTCTTCTTCTTCTTCTTCTTCTTCATTGTTTCCTTCTGCTTCCTCTTCTTCTTCTTCTTCTTCTTCTCTTTTTCTTCTTCTTCTTCTTCTTTTTCTTCTTCTTCTTCTACTTCTTCTTCTTCTTCTTCTTCTTCTTTTTCTAGTTCTTCTTCTTCTAGTTCTGCTTCTTCTTTCTCTTTGACTTCTTCTTTTTCTACTTCTCCATTTTTTTCTTCTTCTTCTTCTTTCCCTCCTCTTCCTCCTTTTTCTTCTTCTTCTTTCTTCTTCTTCTTCTTCTTCTTCTTTCTCTTTTACTTCTTTGTCCTCTACTTCTTCTTCCTTTTTTTCTTCTCCTCCTCCTCCTCTTTTCTCTTCTTCCTCTTATCCTTCTTCTTCCTCTTCTTCTTCTTCTTTGTCTTCATTTTCTTCTTCTTTTCCTTCTTCTTCTTCCTCTTCTTCTTCTTTTTCTTCTTCTTCTTCTTCATCTTTTTCTTCTTCTTCATCTTTTTCTTCATTGTATTCTTCTTCTTCTTTCTCTTCTTCTTCTTCTTTTGTTCGTATTCTTCTTGTTTTTTCTTCTTCTTCTTCTCCTTTTTCCTCTTCTTCTTTTTCTTCTTTTTCTTTTCCTTCTTCTTCTTCTCCTTCGACTTCTTCTTCTTCTCTTCTTTTGTCTTCTCCTTCTTCTTCTACTACTATTACTACTTCATTTTCTTCTTCTTCTCCATTATCTTTACCTTCTTCTTCTTCTTTACCTTTTTCTTCTTATTTTTCTTCTTCTTTTTCTTCTTCTTTAACTTCTTCTTCTTCGTGTGCTTCTTCTTCTACTTCTCCTTCTACTTCTTATTTTTCTACTACTTCTTTGTCTTCTTCTTCATCCACTTCTCTATCTTCCTCTTCTTCTTCTTCTTATTTTTTGTCTTCTTCTTCTTTTTCATCTTCCTTTTCTTCTTCTACATCTTCTTCTTCTTCTTCTTCTTCTTCTTCTTCTTCTTCTTCTTTTTCTTCTTCTTCTTCGCCTTCTTCTTTTTCGTCCTCCACTTATTCATCATCACCCTCTTCTTCTTCTTCTTCGTCTTCCTCTTCTTCATCTTCTTCTTGCTCCTCTTCTTTATCTTCTTCTTCTTCTTCTTCTTCTTCTTCTTCTTCTTCTGCCTCTTCTTCTTCTTCATCTTCTTCTTCTTCTTTTTCTTCTTCAACTTCTTCTTATCCTTCTCCTTCTTCTTCTACTACTTTTTCTTCGTCTTCTGCTTCTTCTTCTTCTTCATCATCTTCTTCTTATTCTTCTACTTCGTCTTCTCTGTCTTCTTCTTCTACTTTTTCTTGTTCGTCATCTTCTTCTTCTTCCCCTTCTTTGACTTCTTCTTGTTCGTCTTCTTCTTATTTTTCTTCTTCTTAGTCTTCTTTTTCTTCCTCATCATCATCTTTTTCTTCTTCTTCATCTCCTTCTTCTTCCACTTCTTTTTCTTCTTCTTCTTCTTCTATATCATCTTCTTCTTCTTCTCCTACTTCTTCTTCTTCTTCTACTATTACTACTAATACTAGTTCAACTACTTTTTCTTCTTCTTCATCTTATACTTCATCTTTTTCTTATATTACTTCTTCTTGCACTTCATCGTCATTATCATCTTCTTCTTCAGTTTATTCCTCTTTTCTTCTTCTTCATCTTCTTCTTCTACTCCTTTTCTTCTTCTTCCTCTTCTTCTTCTTCTCCATCTTCTTCATCATTTTTTTTTTCTTTATCATCATCATCTTCTTCTTCTTCTTTTTTGTCATCTTTTCCTTCTTAATCTTTTTCTTCCTCTATATCTTTGCCTTCTTCTTCTTCTTCTTCTTCCTCGTCTTCTTCCACTTCTTCTTCTTCTTCTAATTCTTCTTCTTCTCTACCTTCTCCTTCTTATTATTATTTCTTTTTCCTTATCTTCTTCTTCTTCTTCCTTGTTTGGTTTTTGTTCTTCTGCTTCCTCTTCTACTTCTTCTTCTTCTTTCTTTACTTCATCTTCATCTTCTTCTTCTACATCTTCTTCTTCTTCTTCTTCTTCTTCTTCTTCTTTTCTTCTTCATCATTTTTTCTTTCTCTTCTCCCTCTTCTTTTTGTTCTTCTTCTTCTTCTTTATATTCTTTGTTTTCTTTTTCTTCTTCTTCTTCTTTTTCTTCTTTTGCTTGTTCTCATTTTTATTTTTTTCTTCTTCCTCCTATTCGTCTTCTTCATCATCTTCTTCTTCATCTTCTTCATCTACTTTTTCTTCCTCTTCTTATTCTGTGACTTCTTCTTCTAATTCTTCTTCTTCTTCATCAAGTTCTTCTTCTTGTTCCTTTTCTTCTTCTTCTTCTTCTTTATCTTCTTCATCATCTTCTTCTTCTTCTTCTTCTTCTTCTTTTTCTTCTTCTTCTACTTCTTCTTCATCAAGTTCTTCTTCTTGTTCCTTTTCTTCTTCTTCTTCTTCTTTATCTTATTCGTCATCTTCTTCTTCTTCTTCTTCTTCTTTTCTTCTTTCTTCTTCTTCTTTCTTCTTCTTCTTCTTCTTCTTCTCCTTCTTCTTCTTCTTCTTCATCTTTACTTCTTCTTCTTCTTCTTCTTTAACTTCTTCGTCTTCTTCTTCTTCTTCTCCACTTCTTCCTTCTATTCCTTGTTCTTCTTTCATCTTCCTCTTCTTCTTCTTCTTCTTCTTCTTCTTCTTCTCTTATTCTTCTCTCTTCTTCTTCCTCTTCTTCATGTTCTACTCCTTCTTCTTGTCCTCTTGTTCTTGTTGTTGTCGATGTTTTTTCTTCTTCTTCTTATTCTTCTACTTCTTCGTCGTCTTCTTTTACTTCTTCTTCCTCTTCTTTTTCTACTTCTTCTTCCTTTACTCTTCTTCTTCGTCTTCTTCTTCTTCCTCTTCCACAACTTCTTATTCGTCTTCTTCTTCTTCTTCGTCTTCTCCTCTTCTTCTTCTTCTTCTTATACTTCCATTTCTCCTTTTGCTTCTTCTTCTCTCCTTTCTTTGTTTTCTCTTCTTCTTTTCTTCTTCTTCTTTTTCATCTTCTTCTTTTATTCTTCTTCTTTTCTTCTCTTCTTTCACTCCTTCATCTACTTCTCCTTCTTCTTCTTCCTCTTCTTCTCCTTCTTTTCTCCTTTTATTCCTTCTTCTTCTTCTTCCTTCTCTTCTTTTTCTTCTTGTTGCTATTCTTCTTCTTCTTTCTCTTCATCTTTTTCTTCTTATTCTTCTTCTTCTTCTCCCTCTTCTTCTTCTTCATCTTCTTCTTCATCTTTTTCTTAGTCATCTTCTTCTTCATCATCTTCTTCTTCTTCATATTCTTTTTCTTCTCGTTCTTCTTCTTCTTCTTCTTCTTCTTAGTATTCTTCTTCTTTTTCTTCTTCTTCTTCTTCTTCTACTTCTCCTTTTTCTTCTTCTCCTTCTTCTTCTTCTTCTTCTTCTTCTTCTTTTCCTACTTATTTTTCTTCTTCTACTTCTTCTTCTTGTTCTTCTTCTCCACTTTTTTATTCTTCTTCTTCTTCTTCTTCTTCTTATAGTTCTTTTTTTTGTTTCGTTAATCTTATTGTTTTCTTCTTCCTCTTCCTCTTCTTCTTCTTCTTCTTCTTCTTTTCATCTTCTCCTTCTACTTCTCCTTGAACATCAGTTTCATCATCATAATCTTCTTCTTCTTCTTCTTCTGCTTCTTCATCTTCTTCGTCTTCTTCTTTTCCATCTCCTTGGTCCTTTCCTTCTACTTCATCTTCTTCTTCTTCTTCTTCTTTATCTTCATCTTCGCCTTTCTCTTCTTCTCCTTCTTTGTTGTAGTCTTCCTCTCCTTCTTCTTCTTCTTCTTATTCTTAATTTTTTTTTCCTCTTCTTCTTCTTCTTCTTCTTCTTCTTCTTTTCTTCTTCTTTTTCTTCTTGTCCTTCTTCTACTTCTTATTCTTCTTCATATTTTTCTCCTTCTTCCATGTTCTTCTTCTTCTTCTTCTTCTTCTTCTTCTTCTTCTTCTTCTTTTTAAACTTCTTCTTCTTGTACTACTTCTTCACATTTGACTTCTTCTTCTTCTTCTTCTTCTTCATCTCCTTTCTCTTCTTATTTCTCTTCTTTGTCTTCATCTTCTTCATCGTCTTCTTCTTCCTCTTCCTCTTCTTCATCTTCTTCATAAACTTCTTCTTCTTCCTCTTCTTCTTTTACTTCTTCTGCTTCTTCTTCTTCTTCTTCTTCTTCTCTTCTTTTTTAACTTCTATTTCCTCCTCTTCTTCGAATTCTTCTTCTTCTTCTTCTTCTTCTTCTCCTTCTTCTTCTTCGTCTTCTTTTACTTCCTCTTCCTCTTCTTCTTCTTCATCATCTTCTTCTTCTTCATCTTCTTCTTCGTCGTCTACTTCCCTTTTTATTCTTCTTCTTGTTCTTCGTCTTCTTCTTCTTCTTCCACTTCTTCTTCTTCTTCTTCTTCTTCTTCTTCTTCCACTTCTTCTTCTTGTTCTGTTTCTTCTTCTTCTTCTTCATCTTCTTCTTCCAATTCTTCGTCTTCCCCTTCGTTGTCTTCCTCTTCTTTGTCTACTTTTTCTTTTTGTTCGTCTTCTTCTTCTTCTTATGCATCTTGTTTTTCTTTTTCATCTTAATCTTCTTCTTCTTCGTCCTCTTGTTCTCGTTGCTCTTGTTCTTCTCCTTATTCTTCTTCTTCTTCTTCATCTTCTCCTTCTTCTTCTTGTTTTACTTCATTTTCTGCTTCTTCTTCTTTTCTTCTACTTCTTTTTTTTTCTACTTCATATTTTCATCATCTTCAGTTCTTCTTCTTCCTCTTCTTCTTTTTCGTCTTTTTCTATTTCTTTTTCTTCGTCTTCCTCTATTTCTTCTTCTTCTTCTTCCTCCCCTTCCTCTTCATCGTCTTCATCATCTTGTGCTTCTTCTTCTTCTTCTTTGTCTAAACCTTTTTCCTCTTCTTTGCTTTCCTCTTCTTTTACTTCTTTTTCTTCTTCATTTTCTTCTTCTTCTTCTTCTTCGTCATCTTCTTTCTCTTCCTCATCTTAGTCTTCTTAATGTTCGTCTTCTTGTTTGTCTTCTTCTTCTTCTTTTCATGAACCTCTTTATCTTCATTGTCTTCTACTTTTTCTTCTTCTTCTTGTTCCTCTTTTTCTACTTCTTCATTTTCTTCTTCTTCTTCTTCTTCTTCTCATTCATCTTCTTATTCTTCCACTACTTGTTCTTCTTTTTCTTCTTCTTATTCTTATTCTTCTTCTTTTCTTCCTCTTCTTTGTTTTCTTCTTCTTTGACTTCTTCTTCGTCTTCTTCTGCTTCTTCTTCATCTTCTTCATCTTCTTCTTCTTCTTCTGCTGCTTCTTATTCTTCTTCTTCTTCTTCTTTGTCTTCTTCTCCTTCAACTCCTACTTCGTTTTCTTCTTCTTCTTTTTATTCTTGTTTTACTTCTTCTTAGTCCTCTTCTTCTTCTTTTTCATCCTTTTTTTGTTGTTGTTGTTCTTCTTCTTCTTCATCTTCTGCTTCTTTTTTTTCTTCTTCTACTACGACTTTATCATCATCTTCTTCTTCTTCTTCTTCCTCTTTTCTTCATCTTCATCTTCTTTGTCTTCTTTTCTTATTTGTGTTCTTCTTCTTCTTCTTTGCCTTCTTCTTCTTCTTCTTCTTCGTCTTTTTCTTCTTTTTCTTCTTCTTTTCTTTCTTCTTCTACTTCTTCTACTACTACTACTTCTTCTTGTTCTTCTTTTTCTTCTCCTTCTTTTTCTTCTTCTTCTTCTTCTTCTTCTTCATCTTTCCTTCATTTTCATTTTTTATTCTTCTTCTTTATCGTCTCCCTCTACTTATTCTTCTTCTTCTACTTATTCTTCTACTCTCCTTTGTCTTCTTCTTGATCTTCTTCTTCTTTTTCTTCTTCTTCTTCTACTTCCTCTTCTTCTTCTTTGTTTCTTCTTCTTCTTTTCTTCTTCTTCTTCTTCTTCTTCTTCTTCTTCTTCTTCTTCGTCTTCTTCCTCTTTGTCTTCTTCTTCTTCTTCTTCTTCTTCCTCTTCTTCTTCTTCTTCATCATCTTCTTCTTCTTTGGCTTCTTTAACTTCTTCCCCTCCTTTTACCTCTTCTTTTTCTTTGTCTTTTACTTCTTCTTATTCTGTTTCTTCTTTTTCTTCCACTTGTTCCTCTTCTTCTTCTTTCTATTCTCCATCTTCCTCTTCTTTGCCTTCTTCTTTTTTGTCTTCTTCTTTTTCTTCTTTGTTTTCTTCTTCTTCTTCCCCTACTTCTTCTACTTCTTCTAATTTTTCTTCTACTTCTTTGTTGTCTTCTTCATCAGCTTTTTCTTCTTCTTCTACTTCTTCTATTTCTTCTTCTTCGTGTTCTTGTTCTTCTTGTTCTTCTCCTTCTTCTTCTCCAATAACTTAATCTTCTTCTACGTCTTCTTCTTCTTCTTTTTCGTCGTCTTCTTCTTCTTCTTCTTCTTCTTCTTCTTCTTTGTCTTCTTCTTCTTCTTTGTCTTCTTCTTCTTCTTTGTCACCTTCCTCTTCTTCCTCTTCTTCGTCTCTCCCTTCCTAGTCTTCTTCTATTTCTCCTTCTTCTTCTTCGTCTTCTTCTTCTGCTTTTGTTTCTTTTTCTTCTTCTTCTTCTTCTTCTCTATCTTCCACTTCTTCTTCTTCTTCTTCTACTTCATCTTCTTCTTTGACCTCTACTTGTTCTTATTCTTGTTCTTCTTCTTCTACTTCTTCTTCCTCTTTTTCTCCTTTTTTTGTCTTCTTCTACTTCATCCTCTTCTTCTTTGCATTTTTCTTTTCCTTCTTCTGCTTTGTCTTCTTTTTCTTCTTCTTCCTTTTCTTCCTCTTCTTCTTCTCCTTCTTCTTCTTCTTATTCTTCTTCTACTTCTTCTTCATTTTCTTCTTCTTTTTCTTCTTCTTATTCTTTTACTTTTTCTTCTTCTTCTTCTTCTTGTTCTTGTACATCATCTCTGTCTTCCCCTTCTTCTTCTTCTTCTTCTATATCTTCTTCCTCTTCTTCTTCTACTTCTTCCTCCTCTTTTTCTTCTTCATGTTCTTCTTCCTCCTCTTTTTCTTCTTCGTGTTCTTCTTCTTTGTCTTAATCTTGTTCGCCTTCTTGTTCAACTTCTTCTTCTTCTTCTTCTTCTTATTCTTCTTTTCATTCATTCTTCTTCTACTTCTTTGTCTTCTTCGTTCTTCTTCTTCATCTTCTTCATTCTTCTTCTTCGTCTTCTTCGTCTACTTCTTTGTCTATTTCTTCTTCTTTTTTGTTTTCTCTTCTTCCTTCTCTTCTTCTTCGACTTCTTCTCCTTCTTCTTCATTATCTTCTTCTTCTTCATTATCTTCTTCTTCTACGTCTTCTTCTTATTCATTGTTGTCTTCTTCTTCATCTTCTTTTTTTTCTTCTTCTACTTCCTCTACATCTTTTTCTTCTTCTTCTTGTTGTTCTCCTTCTTCTTCTTCGATTTCTTCGTCTTCTTCTTCATCATCTTCTTCAACTTCTTCGTATTCGTCTTATTCTTCTTCTTATTCTTCTTCTTCATCATCTTCTTCTTCTTCTTCTTCGTCCCTATCCTCTTCTTCCTCTTCTTTGATTTTCACTTCTTAGTCTTCTTCTTCTTGGACTTGTTCTTCTTCATCTTCTTCGTCTTCTTCTTCTTCTTCTTCGTCTTCGTCTTCTTCTTCTTCTTCTTCTTCGCTTCTTCCACTGCTTCTTCTTCTTCTTCTTCTTCTTCTTCGCTTCTTCTTCTTCTTCTTCTTCTTCTTCTTCTACTACTACTACATCTTGTTCTTCTTCTTTTTCCTCTTCTTCTTCTTCTTCTTCTTCTTCTACTTCTCCATCTTCCACTTCTTTTTTTCTTCTTCCTCTTCTTCTTCTTCTTTTACTTCTTGTTCTTCTTGTTATTGTTCTTCTTCTTCTTCTTCTTCTTCTTCCTCCTTTTCTCCGTTTTTGCCTTCTTCTTCTTCATCTTCTTCTTCATCATCTTCTACTTCTTCATCTTCCTCTTCTTCATCATCGTCTTTCCCTTCTTTTGCATTGTCTTCTTTTTCTTCTCCTTCTTCTTTTTCTTCCTCTTCTCCTTCTCCTTCTTCTTCTTCTTATTCTTCTTCTAGAACTTGTTTGTTTTCTTCTTCTTCTTGTTCTTATTCTTCTACTTCTCTTGTTCTTATTCTTGTTCTTGTACTTCATCTTCTTCTTCTTCCTCTTCATCTTCTTCTTTTACTTCTTCTTCATCTTCTTCTTCTTCTTTTTCTTCTCCTTCTCCTTCTTCTTCTTCTTCTTCATGTTCTTCTTCTTCACGTTCTTCTTGTTCGTCTTCTTCTTCATATTCTTCTTCTTCTTCTTATTCTTCTTCTTCTTCGTCTTCTTCTCTCCTTGTTATTCTTCTTCTTCTTCCTCCTCAACTTCTATGTTTTCTTCTTCTTCTTCTACTACTACTACCTCTTCTTCTTCTTTTTCTTCCTCTTCTAAGTCTTTCTCTTCTTCATTTTCTTCTTCTTTCTCTTCTTCTTCTTCTTTTTCTTCTTCTGCTGCATCTTCTTCATCATCATCATCATCATCATCATCTTCTTCTTCTTCTTCTTCTTCTTCTTCTTCGTCTTCTTCTTGTTGTTGTTTTTCTTCTTCTTCATCTCCATTATCTTCTCCTTCTTCATTTTCTTCTTCTTCTTCAACTTCTTCTTTTACTACTACTACTTCAT
>JAIUJO010001036.1:17500-22500 GCA_023846275.1 Vanilla planifolia
AATAATCAGCATCATTGTTGTCTTCTTCTTTTTCTTCTTCTTGGTCTTCATCTTCATCGTCTTCTTCTTCCTCTTCTTCATTTTCATCAACTTCGTTGTCTTCTTCTTCCCCTTCATCTTCTTCTTCTACTACTACTTTCTCTTCTTCTTCTTGTTCTTCTTTTTCTTTCGATTTTTCTTCTTCTTCAGCTTCCTCTTCTTCTTCTTCTTCTTCTTATTCGTGATCATCATCATCATCTTCTTCTTCTTCTTCCTCTTCTTTTTCATTCTTTTCATTTTCTTTTTCTTCTTCTTTTTTTTCTTTTCCTTCTTCTTCTTAATCATCATCATCATCATCTTCTTCTTCTTCTTCTTCTTCTTCTTCGTCGACATCATCAATTTTTTTCTTCTTCGTCTTCTTCTTCGTCCTCTTCTTCATCTTCATCTTCTTTTTCTTCTTATTCTTCTTCTTCTCCATCTTTTTCTTTGTTCTAGTCTTCTTCTTCTTCTTCTTCTTCTTCTTTTACTTCTTCTTCTTCTTCTTCCTCATCTTCTTCTTCTTCTTATACTTCTTTTCTTCTTCTTCTTCATCTTCTTCTTCTTCCTCTTCTTCTTCTTCTTCATTGTCTTCTTCTTGTTCTTTTTCTTCTTCTTCTTCTTGTTCCACTTCTTCTTCTTATTCTTCTTCTTCTTGCACTTTTCTTCCACTTCCTCTTCATGATCATCATCATCTTCTTCTTCTTCCTTTGCCTTCTTCATCTTCTGCTTCTTGTTCTTCTTCTTTTTCTTTTTATACTTCTTCTTCTTCTTCTTCTTTTTGTTCTTCTTCTACTTCTTCTCTTCTTCTTTCTTGTTTTCTTCTTTTTCTTCCTCCTCTTCTTCGTCTTCTTCTTGTTAATCTTCTTCTTCTTTCTCATTATCTTCTACTTCTTCTTTGTCTTCTTCTTATATCTTCTTCTTCTTCTTTTTCTTCTTCTTCTTCTTCTTCTTCTTCTTCTTCTTCATCTTCCTCTTCTTCTGCTTTGCCTTCTTGTTCTTCTTCTTTTTTGACCTTTTCTACTTTGTCTTTTCCCTCTTCTTCTTCATCATCTTCTTCTACATCTTCTTCTTAATCTTCTTCTTCTTCTTCTTCTTCTTTTCTTCTTTTTCTTCTTCTTCTTCTTCTAGTTCCTATTCTTATTCTTCTCCTTCTTCTTTTTCTTATTTAACTTTGCCTTCTTCTTCAACTTCATCGTTTTCTTCTTCTTCTTCATCGTAGTCTTCTTCTTCTTCTTCTTCTTCTTCTTCTCTTTCTTCTTCTCCTAACTTCTTCTTCTTCTTCTTCTTCTTCTTCTTCTTCTTTGTCATCTTCTTCTTCTTGTTCATCATATTTTTCTTCTTCTTCTTCTTCCATTTCTTTCTCTTCTTCTTCTTCTTCATCATCTTTGTGTTCATCTTCTTCTTTTCTTCCTTTTCTTCTTCTTCTTTTTCTTGTTCGTTGTGGCCTTCTTCATTGTCTTCTTCTTCTTCTTCTTCTTCTTCTTCTTCTTCTTCTTATTCTTCTTCCTATTTTTTGTCTTCATCTTATTTGTCACCTTCTTCTTCCTTTTCTTCTTCTTCTTCTTCTTCTTCTTCTTCTTCTTCTTCTCTTCTTCTTCCTCTTCTCTTCTTCTTCTTCTTCTTCTTCTTCCTCTTCTTCGTCTTCTTCTTCTTCTTCTTCTTTTTCTTCTTCATCTTTCGCTTATTCTTTTTCTTTATCTTATTCCACTTCCATTTCTTCGTCTTCTTCTTCTTCTTCTTCCAAACCATCTTCTTCTTCTTCTTCTTCATCTTCTTCATCTTCTTCGTTTTGTTCCTCTTTTTTCCTGGTTTTTCTTATTTTTCTTCTTCCTCTACTTTGCCTTCTCCTTCATCTTCTACTTCTTCTTCTTATTCTCCTTCTTGTTCTTTTTCTTCTTCTTCTCCTTCTTTTATTCCTTCTTTTTCTTCTTCTTTCTTCTTCGTATTCTTCTTCTTCTTTTTCTTCTTCTTATGCTTCTTCTTCTTCTTCTTCTTCTTCTTCTTCTTCTACTTCTTTTACTTCTTCTTCTTAATATTCTTCTTATTCTACTACTACTACTACATTTTATTCTTCTTCGAAGAAGAAGATGATGATGATGTTGATGATGAAAAAGAACAAGACGAAGCAAAGGAAAAGAAGACAAAGATGAGGAAGAAGAAGAAAGGGAAGAAGAAGAAGAAGGAGAAGGAAAAGAAGACGAAGAGAAGAAGAAGAAGAAGAAGAACCAAAAGTGAAAATGAAGAAGCAGAAGGAGATGAAGAAGAAGAACGTGAAGAAGAAGAAGATGATGATGATGAAGTAGAAGAAGTTGAAGAAGAAGGAGAAGTAGAGGAAGAAGAAGTAAAAGAAGAACAATAAGAAAAAGAAGAAGAAGAAGAAGAAAAAGAAGATGAAAAAGAACTAGAAGAAGAAGATGAAGAAGAAGACTTCGAAGAAGAGACGAAGAAGAAGAAGACAAAGAGGAGGAAGAAGCTGAAGAGGAAGAAGAAGAAGAAAAAGAAGAAGAAGAGGAGGAAGAAGATGAAGAGGAAGAGGAAGAAGATTAAGTAGAAGAAATAGAAGATGAAGAAGAAGAAGAAGAAGGACATGAGGAAGCTCAAGAAGAAGAAGAAGGAGAAGAGGAAGGAGAAGGAGAAGAGGAAGGAGAAGGAGGAGGAGAAGAAGAAGAAGAGGAAAAAGAAGAACTAGAAGAAGAAGAAGAAGAAGATTAAGAAGAAGAAGAAAAAGAAGGAGAAGGAGAAGAAGAAGAAGACTACGAAGTATAATAAAAAGATGATGAGAAGAAGAAGAAGATGAAGAAAAATAGAAAAAGAAGAAGAAATAAATGATGAAGAAGAAGAAGAAGACATAGAAGGAAAAGAAGAAGGAGAAGAAGAAGAAGTTAAAAAGGAAAAAGAAGAAGATGAAGAAGGAGAAGGAGAAGAAGGTGAAGAAGAATAAGAGGAAAAAGAAGTAGATGAAGAAGAAAAAGAAGAAGACAAAGAGGAAGATGAAGTAGATAATGAAGAAGAAGAAGAAGAAGACAGAGAAGAAGGTGAAGAGGAAGAAGAAGA
The DNA here is from genome assembly GCA_023846275.1 of Vanilla planifolia. Lineage (NCBI taxonomy): Eukaryota > Viridiplantae > Streptophyta > Magnoliopsida > Asparagales > Orchidaceae > Vanilla > Vanilla planifolia. Next base: position 20,573 of record JAIUJO010001036.1, read on the forward strand.
AGAAGAAGAAGATGAGGAAAAAAGAGAAGAAGAAGAAGAAGAAGTGAAAGAAGAAGAAAAACAACACGAAGAAGAAGAAGAAGTAGAATAAGAAGAAAAAGACCGAGAAGAAGAAGAAGAAGAAGACGATGACAAAGAAGAAGAGGAAGAAGAGGAATACGAAGAAGAATAAGGTCACGAAACAGAAAAGGAAGAAGATAAAGAAGAAGAAGAAGAAGAAGAAGAAGAAGAAGAAGAAGAAGAAAAGGTGAAGAAGAAGAAGAAGAAGAAGAAGAAGAAGAAGAAGATGATGAAGAAGAAGAGGAAATAAAGCAAGAAGAAAGCAAAGAAGAAGAAGAAGAAGAAGAAGTAGATGAAGAAGAAGATCTAAATAAGAAGAAGAGAAAGAAGAAGGAGGTTAAGAAGAAGATGTAGTAGATGATGATGATGAAGAAGAAGAAGACGAAGACAAAGAAAAAGAAAACGAAGAAGACGAAGAAGAAGAAGAGGAAGAAGAAGAAGAAGATGAAGAAGAAGAAGAGAAGAAGATGAAGAAGAATCGGAAGAATAAGAAGAAGAAGAAGATGAAGCTGAAGTAGAAATAGATGAAGAAGAAGAGAAAGAAGAAGAAGAAGGAGAAGGAGAGCAAGAAGGAGAAGAAGGAGAAGAAAAAGAAGAAGAGGAAGAAGTACAAGAAGAAGAAGAAAACGAAGAAGAAAAATAAGTAGAAGTAGATAAAGAAGAGGACTTTGAAGAAGAGACGAACAAGATGAAGTGATAGAGGAGGAAGAAGAAGGAGACAAAAAAGAAGAAAATGAAGAGGAAGAAGATTAAAAAGAAGAGGCAAAAGAAGTAGAAGTAGAAGAAGAAGAAAGAAGAAGAAAAAGAAGAAGAAGAAGAATTGGAAGAAGAAGAAGGAGAAGAGGAAGAGAAGAAGGAGGAGGAGAAGACAAAAGGGAAGAAGAAGAAGAAGAAGAAGTAGAAGGAGAAGAATAAGCCGATGATGAATGAGAAGAAGAAGGAGGAAGAAGGAGTAGAAGAGGAAGAAGAAGAAGGAGAAGAGGAAGGAGAAGTAGGAGGAGGAGAAGAAAAATGGGAAAAAGAAGAAGAAGAAGAACAATAAGGAGGGTAAGATGAAGACGGAGAAGGGAAGAAGAAGAAGAAGAAGAAGAAGAAGAAGAAGAAGAAGAAGAAGAAGAAGAAGGAGGAGAAGAAGAAGTAGAAGAAGAAGAGCTGATGATGAATGAGAAACAGAAGAAGGAGAAGGTGGAGGAGAAGAAGAAGAAGAAGAAGAAGACGACGAAAATGAAGAGGACAAAGAAGAAGAACAAGGAGAAGAAGAAGAAGTGGTAGAAGAAGAAGAAGTAGATGAAGAAGATGTTGATGATGATGGTGATGACGAGAAGGAAGAAGAAAGAGAAGAAAAAGAAGAAGTAGAAGAAGACAAAGAAGAAGAAGAAGAAGAAGAAGAAGATGAAGAAGGCAAAGAAGGAGAAAAAAGAGGAGGAGAAGGGGAAGAAGAAGAAGAAGTAGAAGATGGACAAGAAGAAGAGGAAGAAAAGGAAGGAAGGGAAGAAGAAAATGTTTGAGAAGAAGAAGAAGAAGATGATGATGATGAGGAAAAAGAAGAAGAAGAAGAAAAAGAACAAGAAGAAGAAAGAGAAGAAGTAGAAGAAGTAGAAGAAGAAGAAGAAGAAGAAGAAAAAGGAGAAGGAAAAGAAGGAGAAGAAAAAGAAGATGAAGAAGAAGAAGATGATGATGATGAAGAATAAGAAGCAAATGAAGAAGAAGAATAAGTAAAAGAAGATAAATATGAAGAAGAAGAAGAAAAGAAAGAAGAGAAGAAGAAGAAGAAAAAAGAGAAGTAGAAAAAGAATAAGACGAAGAAGAAGGCGATGAAAGAAAAAAAGAAAAAAAGGAAGAAGTAGAAGACGAAGGTGAAGAAGAAG
>JAIUJO010001036.1:32500-40000 GCA_023846275.1 Vanilla planifolia
AGACAAAGATAAAGAAGGAAAAGAAAAAGAAGAAGAAGAAGAAGAAGAAGTAGAAGACAAAGAATAAGATGTAATTGGACATGAAGAAGTGGAACTAGAAGAAGAAGAAGATTCGATGATGAAGAAGAAGAAGTAGAAGATCAAGAAGAAGAAAAGATGAAGAGGAAGTTGATGAAGAAGAAGAAGAAGAATATGAAGAAGAAGAAGAAGAAGGAGGTGATTAAGGAAAGTAGGAAAAGAAGAAGAAGACAAACAAGAAGAAGAAGAAGAAGGAGAAGAAGATGAAGATGATGAAGAAGAAAAAGATGATGTTGATGAACAAGGAGAAGAAGAAGAAGAAGAAGAAGAGGAAGAAGAAGAAGGAGAAGAAGAAGAAAAAGAGTTGAAGAAGTCGAAGAAGAAGAAGAAGAAAAAGAGTTGAAGAAGTCAAAGAAGAAGAAGAAGAAGAAGAAGAAGAAGTTTGCAAAGAAGAAAAAGAAAAAGAAAAAGATGAAGAAGAAGAGAAAAAGAAGAAGAAGACAAAGAAGAGAAAGAAGGAGAAGAGGAAGAAGAAAAAGAAGATGATGAAGAAGAAGATGATCAAGAAGTAGATGAAGAAGTATAAGAAGATGCAGAAGAAGAAAAAGAAGAAGAAAAATAATACTAATAATAACCAATAGAATAAGAAGAAGAAGAAGACAGAGCAAGAAGAATAGGAAGAAGAAGAAGAAGAAGATAAAGAAGGGGAAAACGAAGAATAGGAAGAAAAAGAAGAAGAAGATGAAGAAGATGAACAAGAAGAAGAAGAAGAAGAAGACAAAGAAGGAGGAGAAGAAGAAGAAGGAGAAGAAGGAGAACAAGAGGAAGATAATGATGATGATGTAGTGGAAAATGAAGAAGAAAAGTAGATAAAGAAAAAGAAGATGAGAAGAAGAAGACGACGAAGAAGAAGACGAACAACAAGAAGACAAAGAAGAAGAAGAAGAAAAAGAAGAAGAGGATGAATAAGAAGAAGAAGAAGTAAAAGAAGAAGAGGAAGATATAAAAGACAAAGAAGAAGAAGACAATGACAAAGAATAAGAAGAAGAAGAAGAATATGATGAATAAAATGAAGAAGAAGAAGAGGAGAAGATGAAAATAAAGAAGGGGGAAAGGAGGAAAAGAACGGGAAGGAGAAGAAGAAGAAGAAGAAGAAGAAGTAGGTGAAGAAGTCAAAGAAGAAGAAGAGGAAGAAGTGACGAAGAAGAAGAAAAAGAAAAATAAGAGGTGGAAGAAGTAAAAGAAGAAGATGAAAAAGAAGAAGATGAAAAAAAGAAAGAGACAGAAGAATAAGATGAAGAAGTTTAAGAAGAAGAAGAAGAAGAAGAAGAAAAAGAAAAAGAAGAAAACAAAGAAGAAGAGGAAGAACAAGAGGAAGACAAAGAAGAAGAAGTAGAAGAAGATGACAAAGAAGAAGTAGAGAAAAAAATAAGAAGAAAACAAAGAAAAAGAAAAAAAAAGAAGATGAACGAGAAGGAGAAGACGAAAAAGTAAGGCGAGAACAAGAAGACAAGGAAGAAGAAGACAAAGGAGAAGAAGAAGAAGAAGAAAAATAAAAAGAGAAGAAGAAGAAGAAGACGAAGAAGAAGAAGAAGAGAAGGGGAAGAAGTAGTAGAAGAAGAAGAAGAAGAAGAAGAAGTAGAAGAAAAAGAAGATGATGAAGAAGAAGAGGAAAAGGCAAAGAAAAAGAAGTTGGAGAAGAGGAAGAAAAAGAAGAGAAAGAAGAAGAAGAATATGATAATGAAGAATAAGAAGAAGAAGACAAAAAAGAAGGAGGAGACAAAAAAGAAGAAGAAGAAGAAGAAGAAGAAGAGAAAGAACGTAAAGAAGAGAAACAAGAAGTAGAAGATGAAGAAGAAGAAGAAGAAGAGAAAGTAGAAGAAGAAGACGAAGATGATGATGATGATGATGATGATGATTATGATGAAGAAAGAGGAGAAGAAGAAGAGGATGATAATGATGAAGAAGAAGAAAAAAATAATAATAAGAAGAAGAAGAGAGAGAAGAGGTAAAAGATGCTGAAGAAGGAGAAGAAGATGAAGAAGAACAAGAAGAAGAATAAGAAAAAGATGAAGAATTCGAAGACAAAGAAGGCGAAGTCGAAGAAGAAGAGGAAGAAGAAGAGAAAACGAATAAGATGAAGAATACTAAGAAGAAGAAGAAGAAGAAGAAGAAGAAGGAGAGAAGAAGTAAAAGAAGAAGAAGAAGAAAGAAGAAGAAGAAAGAAGAAGAAGAAAAAGAAGAAGAAGAAGTAAAAGAAGAAGTAGAGGAAGAAGAATAAGAAGAAATAGTGGAAGAAGAAGCATAAGTAAAAGAAGGAGAAGAAGAAGTAGATGAAGAAGAAGAAGATGATGAAGAAGATAAGAAGAAAAAGAAGAAGATGAAGAGGAAATTAAAGAAGTTGAAGAAGAAGAAGATGAAGAAGAAGAAGAAGAAGAAGACGACGAAAAAGAAGAGGAAGAAGATGAAGAAGTAGTAGTAGTAGTAGAAGAAGAAGAAGAAGAAGAAGAAGAAGACAAAGAAGAAAAGTCATAGAAGAAGAAGGCGAAGAAGAGGAGAAAAGAGAAGAAGAAGAAGAAGACGATTAAGGAAGAAGAAGAATAAGAAGAAGAACAAGAAGAAGACGTAGAAAATGAAGATGAAGAGATAAAGAGGAAGAAGTAGAAGAAGGGCAAGAAGGAGAAGAAAAGGAAGAAGAAGAAGAAGAGGAAGAAGAATAACAATAAGAGGAAGAAAAAAAAGAAGGACAAGAAGAAGAAGAAGAAGAAAAAGAAGAAGGGGAAGTTGAAAAAGAAGAAGTAGAAGAATAAGAAGAAGGTTATGAAGAAGAAGAACAAGAGGTGGAAGAAGAAGAAGATTTAGACAAATAAGAAGACAAATGATAGGAGTACAAAGAAGAAGAAAAAGAAAAGAGGAAGAAAAAGAAGAAAAAGAATAAGAAGAAGAAGTAAAAGTAGAAGAAGAAGATGAAGAAGAAGAAGAAGACGAAGATGATGAAGAAGAAGAAGTAGAGGAAGAAGAAGTGGATGAAGGAGTAGAAGAAGAAGAGGAAGAAGAAGGAGAAGAAACAGGAGGAGAAGAAGAAGAAGAAGAAGAAGAAAAACAACGACAACAACGATGAGAAGGAAAAGAAGAAGAAGAAGAAGAAAAAGAAGAAGAAGGAGAAGAAGAAGGAGAAGGAGGAGAAGAAGAAGAAGAGGTAGAAGAAGAAGGAAAAAAAAAGAATAATAATAATAAGGATAACAATAATAATAATAATAATAATAACAATAATAATACTAATAATAATAATAATAATAATAGTAATAGTAATAATAATAATAATAATAATAATATGATGAAGAAGAATAAGAGGAAGAAGTAGAAGAAGACGAAGAAGTAGAAGTAGGGGAAGAAGAAATTTAAGTAGAAGAGGAAGAAGAAGTTGAAGAAGAAGAAAAAGAAGGAGATAAGAAGAAGAAGAAGAAGAAGAAGAAGACAAAGAAGAAGAAGAAGAAGAAGAAGAAGAAGACGAAGAATTGGAAGAAGATGAAGAATAAAAAGAACAAGTGGAAGAAGAGGAAGAAGAAGAAGAAGACAAAGAAGAAGAGTCATTCAAGAAGAAGGCAAAGAAGAGGAAGTAGAAGAGGAGAAAGAAGAAGAAGAAGAAGACAATTAAGACAAGGAAGAAGAAGAAGATGTTGAAGAAGAAGAGAAAGAAGAAGAAGAAGAAGTAGACAAAGAAGATGAAGAAGAAGAAGAAGAAGAAGAGGAAGATAGAGAAGAAGAAGGAGAAGACAGAGAAGAAGAAGAAGAAGAAGAAGAAGAAGAAGAAGAAGAAGAAGAACAACAACAACAACAATAACAAGTAGAAGAAGAAGAAGTAGGAGAAGACAAAGAAGAAGAACAAGAAGAAGGGGAAGAAGAAGAAGACGAAGGAGAAGTACAAGAGGAAGATTATGAAGAAGAAAAAGGCGAACAAGAAGAAGAAGCTGAAGAAGAAGAAGAACAAGAAGAGGTGGAAGAAGAGGAAGACGTAGACAAATCAGAAAAGTACGATGAAGAAGAAAAAGGAGAAGAAGAGGAAGAAGAAGTAGTAGTAGATGTAGAAGAAGAAGATGAAGAAGAAGAAAAAGAAGAAGATGATGAAGAAGTAGTAGAAGTAGTAAGAAAAAAAAGAAGTAGAAGAAGAAGAAGGAGAAGAAGAAGAAGAAGAAAAAGAAGAAGAAGAAAAAGAAGAAGATGAAGAAGAAAAAGTGGAAGAAGAATAAGATGAAGAATGAGAAGAGAAAGAAGGAGAGGAAGAAGAAGAAGAAGGAGAAGGTGGAGAAAAGGAAGACAACTAAGAAGAAAATGAAGAACAGGATGTGAAAGAAGAGGAAGAAGAAGAAGATGAAGAAGAAGAAGAGGTAGAAGTTGAAGAAGAAGAAGAGGAAAAAGAAGAAGCAGAAGCAGACGTAGAAGAAGAAGAAGAAGAAGAAGAAGAAGAAGAAGAAGAAGAGAATGATGAAGAAGAGACAAAGAAGAAGTTAAAGAACAAGAAGAAAATGACAAAGAAGGGGATGAAGAAGAGGAAGAAGAAGATGAAGAAGATGAAGTTGATGAAGAAGAACAAGAAGAAGATAATTGAGAATAAGAATTAGAAGTAGTAGAAGGAGAAGAAGAAGAAGATAAACAAAAAAAGAAGAAAAGGAGAGGAAAGAAGAAGACGACAAAGAAGAAGGAGAAGAGTTGGAAAAAAATAAGAACAGTAAGAAGAGGGAGAAGATGAAGAAAAAGAAGAAGAAAAGAAAGGAGAAGAAAGAGGAGGAGGAGAAGAAGAAGAAGAAGGAGAAGGAGAAGTACAAGAAAATAAAAAAGAAGAAGATAAATGGAAAAAGAAGAACAAGAAGAAGAAGAATAAGAAGAAGAAGAAGATGATGATGAAGAAGAAGAAGAAAGGAGCAACAAAAGAAGAAGAAGAACAAGGAGGACTATGAGAAGAAGAAGAATAAGGAGAAGGAGAAGAACAAGATGAAGAAGAAGAAGATGAAAAGGAAGAAGAGGAACAGGAAGACGAAGGAGAAGAGGAAGAGGAGGAGGAGGAAGAAGAACAAGAAGCATAGGAAGAAGAAGAAGAAAAAGAAGAAGAAGAAGAGGGGAAGAATAAGAAGAAGAAGAACAAGAAGAAGTAAGAGAAGATGAAGATAAAGAAGATGAAGAAGATGAAGAAGAAGAAGAAGTAGAAGAAGGAGAAGAAGAAGAAAAAAAATGAAGAAGAAAAAGAAGAAGATGAGGAAGATGAAGAAGAAGAGGAAGAAGAAGAATAAGAATGACAAGAAGAAGAAGGAAAAGAAGAAGAAGAAAAAAAAAGAAGAAGAACAAAAACGAGAAGATGAAGGAGAAGGAGGAAAAGAAGAAATTAAAGTAGAAGAAGAGGAAGAAGAAGATGAAGAAGAAGAAGAAGAAAAGAAGATGAACAAGAGGGAGAAGAAGAAGAAAAAGAAGTGGAAGAAGGCAAAGAAGACGAAGAAGATGAAGAAAAAAAAGAAAAAGAAGTTGACGTAGCTAAAGAAGAAGAAGAAGAAGAAAAAGAAGAAGATGAAGAAGACGAAGAAGAAGTCAAAGAAGATGAAGAAGAAGAAGAAGAACAAGAAGTAGAAGAAGAAGAGCAAGGAGAAGAGAAGTAGTAGAAGAAAATAAAGAAGAAGAAGAAGAAGAAGAATGAGAAAAAGAAGAAGAAATAGAAGACGAAGAAGTAGAAGAAGAAGAAGAAGACAAGGATGAAGAAGATGAAGAAGAAGAAGAAGAAAAAGAAGAAGAAGAAGAAGATGTAGAAGAAGAAGAAGGAGATGAAAAAGAAGAAGAAGATGGAGAAGAAGAATAAGAAGAAGAAAAAGATGTTGATGATGATGTAGAGGAAGAAGAAGAAGAAGAAGAAGATGATGATGATGATGAAGAAGAAGCAGAAAAGAGGTGCAAGAAGAAGAAGTAGAAGAAAAAGAAGAAGTAGAAGATAAAGAAGAACAATAAAAAGAGAAGAAGAAATAAGAAAGAGAAGAAGAACAAAATAAAGAAGAAGAAAACGACGAAGAAGATGATGATGAAGAAGAAGAAGAAAAAGAAGAAGATGATGAAGATGAAGAAGAAGAAGAAGAAGAGAGACAAAGAAGGAGAAGATGGAGAAGTGTAAGAAGAAGACGAAGAAGAAGAAGACAAAAAGATGTAAGAAGGTGAATAAGAAGAAGAAGAAGAAAAAGAAGAAGACGAAGAAGATGATGAAGAAGAAGAATAGAATGAAGAAGAACACGAAGAAGAAAAAGAAGAAGTAGAAAAAGATGGAGGGGAAGAAAAACATGACGAAGATAAAGAAGAAGAAGAAGAAGAATAAGAATAAGAAGAAGACGAATAAGAAGTAGAAGAACAAGCGGAAGAACAAGGAGAGGAAGAAAAAGAAGAACAAGAAGTAGAAGAAGAAAAATTTGAAGAAGAAGAAGAAAAAGAAGGAGAAGATTAGGAAGAAGAGAAAAAGTTGATGAATAAGAAGACCAAGTAAAGGAAGAAGAAGAAAAGGAAGAACAGAAGTGAAAGAAGAAGAAGAAGATGTGGAAGAAGAAGAAGAAAAAGATGATGAAGAAGAAGAAGAAGAAAAAAAGAAAAACAAGAAGTAGACGAAAGAGAAGAAGAAAAAGAAGAAAAAGAAGAAGAATAAGCAGAAGAAGAAGAAGAAGAAGAAGAAGAAGAATAAGGAAAAGAAGAAAAAGAAGAAAAAGAAGAAGAAAACGAAGTAGTAGAAGAGGAGGAAGTGAAATAAGAAGAAGACTAATTAGAAGAAAAAGAAGAAGAAGAAGAAGAAGAAGAAGAAGAAGAAGAAGATGATGATGAAGAAAAAGAAGATGGAGACGAAGAACAGGAAGAAGAAGAAGAAAAAGAAGAAGAAGAAGAAGATGAAGAAGAAGTAGAAGAACAAAAAGAAGAGAAAGTAGAAGAAGAAGAATACAAAAAAGAAGAAAAAGAAGAAGACAGAGAAGCAAAGCAAGAAGAAATAGAAGTAGAAGATAAGAAGATGAAGAAAGCGATGAAAAAGAAGTCGAAGAAGAAGGAGACAAAGAAGAAGATAACGAAGAAAAAGTAGAAGAAGAAGAAGTGCAAGAAGGCAAAGAGGAAGCAAAAGAAGAAGAAGAAGTGATACAAGAAGAAGAACATAAAGAAGAAGAAGAAGAACAAGAACAAGAACAAGAAAAACTAGAAGAAGAAGAAGGAGAAGAAGAAGAAGAAGAAGGAGGAGAAGAAGAAGAGGAAGAAGAAGAAGAACTAGAAGAAGAAAAACAATAATAATGATAATAATAATTAAAAAAAGGATAACATTGATAATAATAATAATATTAAAATAATGAAGAAGAATAAGAGGAAGAAGAAGAAGAAGAAGACGAAGAAGAAGTAGGCAAAGAAGAAATTTAAGTAGAAGAAGAAGAACAAGAACTAGAAGAAGATGAAGATGAAGAACAAGAAGAAGACGATGAT
>JAIUJO010001036.1:45000-47500 GCA_023846275.1 Vanilla planifolia
CTCTTTTTCTTCTTCTTCTTCTTCTTCTTCTTTCTCTTCTTCTTCTTCTTCTTCTTCTTCTTATTCTTTTTCTTGTTCTTCTTCATGTCCTACTCCTTTGTCTTCATCTTCTTCTTCTTCTTCTTCTTTGTCTTCTTGTTCTTCATCTTCTTCTTTTAGTTCTTTTTCTTTTTCTTCTTCTTGTACGTTGATCTTCTTTTCCCTCTTCCTCTTCTACTTCATATTTTATTCTTTGTCTTCTTATTCTTCTTCTTCTTCTTCTTCTTTCTCTTCCTCTTCTTCTTCTTCTACTTCTACTTCTTCTTCATCTTCTTCTTCTTCTTCTTTGTCTTCTTCTTTTTCTTCTTCTTCTTCCTCTTCTTCTTCTTCTTCTTCTTCACCGTGCTCTTCTTCTTCTTCTTTTTCTTCTTCTTCTTTATCTTCTTCTTCTTTTTCTTTTTCTTCTTCTTCTTCTTCTTCTTCTTCTTTATTTTCTTCTTATTCTTCTTAACCTTCTTCTTTTTCTTTTTGTTCATCATCTTCTTCTTCTTGTTCTTCTTTGTTACATCCTTATGTTTGATGAGTCAAGCATAAATGTTTATATCTCATATGGGCTAGCTCTAAATAAAATTGTTAATATTTAATTTAGTCAAACCATGAACTTTAAATGTCTAAAATAGTGGTCTTCAAGGCTCTTAGAGTCATGGCAAGTTTCAAGAAATTTGAAGCCATGCACTAAAATTTTCATACTTGATTTTCTTTTTATTTTTCTTGAATTTAATATGTCCAAATTTTGAGATGATGTGACACACTAGTAGTATTAACATTTGAAAATGTTATAAAATTAATAATTACTGAATTTTGATTTTCGGGCCAGGCATTATTGACGCACAATATAGAGATTGGTTTTTGATTTTTTAAAATTATTAAAGAATTATTTTTCATGAATTTCTTTTCATAGTCATTTAGATAACTTATAATATTATGATAATATAAAACTATTTTGGTATACTTATATAAAAAATTTTGGCACCAAAATTCTCACAAAACACCTTAAAACAACGTTACTCTCGGGAATTTTCACTGTAGCATTGAGCGGGTCGACCTAACCCGACCATTGGCCCGTCCAGGTCTTTAGAAATTAAAAAAATATATCATAATAAAAATTGTTGGATTGACCTGGAAGGGGCACCCATAGTCTAAAGGAATTCAGGCTGCAGGCAATGCTAAACAGAACAGAGCGAGATCAAGTCGACTCAAACCAAGTGATGAAATCTTGGTGAAGGATGGTGGGAGCCAACCCTAAAGCGGCTCGAGTCATAAAAACCGAATACCTTATAAAGCGTAATGGCAAAGTTATTTGGGCAATGTGGGAGTAAAGTCCAATCTGATTGTCAAAGAAGGCGGAAGGGCAAGCAAGATCGGAAAGCTGAGATTAGTCAACGTAAAATAACAAGCAGGTGAAAAGAACCTGGGCTGAGCAGTTATGCACCAGGATTCGTAATCTCTGCGATAACTATTTTAATTTGACTAGTTTCTTGACAAATTATTCTAATACATGCAGGACACCTGTGCACAATCAAAAGGTCCAGATCAAGGCCGCTTAGATCGAATGGACAAGATTAATCTCGAACTATAAAAAAGAGATTCAATAAAAAACGTCCATTTTTGGGCCCCGAATTGGATGGTGGCTGCTTTCCGTCCGTTACCCAAATGGCTAGTTCATTTTAAGAGTCGTTGGGAGTGATTTTAGAGCTCAACTTTAAGCTCTATAAATAGGGAAGGATGAAGAACTTCTATGGGTTACAATTGCTAAGTTTTGAAAGCTTTCAAATCATGATTTTGAGCAAATTCAAGTGCATAAGGTGCTTCTAAATTCAAAAAGAGAATATGGCAAGAAGGATTCCCAAATTAGAGGTTTTTGCTTCAACTATTTTCAATTTCTTTTCCTCCCTCTTTTTGGTATTTAGTGTGCCTCATTCTTGTTTTAAATTGTATTAAGTTTATACTTTGTTGCCAATTTTTGTAATTGTTTCTTTGGGGTAAGGGCATCCCAGCATTATGCAAAAGCTCGAGGTTTGAGTTGAGCCCGAAAAAACTCAAGTAGATTCGGGATTAGTCGTAGGTAAAATCTCAAGTAGGTTTGAGGTGAATTGTACGAAAAACCTCGCTTGTAATTTTGTATTTTTTATGTTGTTTTTCCCAACACCTGTTGGGAGTGGATGTGGGCTTGATTTTGAGTCAAACCACCTTAAAAATCTTTGAGTTATATCTCTTCTTATTCGCTCTTAAAAGATTTAATTTTTAATTGAAACCGTAAATAGAAAGATAATTTTATTTACCACAATTCACCCCCCTCTTGTGGGAATTTCTTAAGCATAAAGAACTTCATTCTTATTATTTTTTTCTTCTGCTTCTTCTTATTCTTCCATTCCTTCTTTTTCTTCTTTTTCTCCTTCTTCTTCCTCTTCTTCTTCTTTGTCTTCTTCTTCTACTTCTTCTTCTTGTACTTCTTCCTCTT
>JAIUJO010001036.1:50000-52500 GCA_023846275.1 Vanilla planifolia
TCGTCTTCTCCTTCTTCTTCGTCATCTTCTTCTTCTTAATCATCTTCTTCTTCTTCTACTTCTTCTTCTTGTTCTTCTTCTTCTTTTTTATCTTCAGCTTCTCTTTCTTCATCATCATCTTCTTCTTTTTTCTCTTCCTCTTCTTCATCTTCTTCTTCTTCTTCTTCTTCTTCTTTCTCTTCTTCTTCTTTTACTTCTTCTTCTACTTCCTCTTTTTCTTCTTCTACTTCTTCTTTTACTTCTTCCTCTTCTTCTTCTTCTTCTTCTTCTTCTCCTTTCTCTCCTTTTTCTTTTTCTTCTTCTTCTTCTATTTCTCCTTCCTCTACTTCTTCTTCTTCATGTTCTTCCTCCTCCTCTTCTTCTCCTTCTTCTTCTTCTTTCTCTTCTTCTTTTTGTTGTCCTTAATCTTCTTCTTCTTCTTCTTCTTCTTTGTCTACATCTTCTTCTTCTTCTTCTTTTTCTTCTTATTTTTCTCCTTCTTCTTCTTCTTCACCTTTTTGTTGTTGTTCTTCTTCTTCTTTTTCTTCTTGTTCAACTTCTTATTATTTTTCTTCTTCAATGTCGTCGCCTTCATCTTCTTTGTCTACTTCTTGATCGACTTCTTCTTCTTAATTTTCTTCATCTTCAGCTTCTTCCTCGTCTTCTACTTCTACTTTTTCTACTTCTTCTTCTTCTATTTCTTGTTCTACTTCTCCTTCTTCTTTTTCTTCTACTTCTTCTTCTCCTTCTTCTACTTCTTCTACCCATCTTCTTCTTTTTATACTTTTATTTTTCTTTTTCTTCTTCTTTTCTTTATTATTATTTTTGTTCGTATTCTACTTTTTTGTCTTCTTCTTATTCGTTTTCATCTTCTTTGTTTTTTTCTTCTACTTCTTCTCCTTGTATTCCTTCTTCTTCATCATCTTCTTCTTCTTCTTCTTCCTTTCTATTGCCTTCTTCTTGTTCATCTTCTTCTTCTTCTTTCTCATCATCATCTTCTTCATCTTCTTCATCTTCTTCTTTTTTATCTTCTTCATCTTCTTCTTCTTCTTATTCATTTTCTTCTCCTTCATCTTCTTCTTCTTTTTCTCCTTCTTCTTCTTGTTGTTGTTCTTCTTCTTTTTCTTCATCTTATTCTTTTGCTACTACTACTACTTGTTCTTCTTCTTCTTCTTCTTCATCCTCGTCTTCTTCTTATTCTTCTTTATCATCCTCGTCATCATCATCTTCTTCTTCTTCTACTTCTACTTCCTCTTCTTCTTGTTCTTATTCTTCTTCATCTCCTGCTCTTTTTTCATCATTTTATTCTTCTTCTTCTTCTTCTGCTTCTTCATCTTCTTCATCTTCCTCTTCTTTGTCTTTTTCTTCTTCATCTTCTACTTTTACTTCTTTTTCTTCTTCTTGTGCTTCTACATTGTCTTCTTTTTCTTCTTCCTCTACTTCTTCTTCTTTCTCTACTTCTTCATCATCATCATCATCATCATCTTCTTCTTCTTCTTCTTCTTCTTCTTCTCCTTTCTCAGCATTTTTTTTTCTTCCTCTTCATCTATTTCTTCTTTCTCTACCTCTTCTTCTCCATATTCTTCCTCTTCTTCTTCTTCTTCTTCTTCTTCTTCTTTCTCTTCTTTGCGTTGTTCTTCTTAATCTTCTTCTTCTTCTTCTTCTTCTTCTTCTTCTTCTTCTTCGTCTTCTTCTTCTTATTCTTCTTCTTCTTCTTCTTCTTCATTTTTGTCTTCTCCTTCGCCTTTTTGTTCTTCTTCTTCTTCTTCTTCTTCTTCAATGTCGTCGCCTTCACCTTCTTCTTCTACTTCTTCTTCTACTTCTTCATCGACTTCTTCTTCTTCATTTTCTTCATCTTCTGCTTCTTTCTTGTCTTCTAATTCTTCTTCTACATCTTCTTCTTCTTCTGCTGCTTTGTCTTCTTCTTCTTTTACTTTTTCTACTTCTTCTTTTTCTTGTTCTACTTCTCCTTCTTCTTTTTCTTCTACTTCTTCTGCCCATCTTCTTTTTTTTTTTATTTTTCTTCTTCTTTTTCTTTTCTTCATTATTATTTTTGTATGTATTCTGCTTTTTCTTCTTCCTCTTCTTCTTCTTCTTCTTCTTCTTCTTCTTCTTCGTTTTCGTTTTCTACTTCTTCTCCTTGTATTCCTTCTTCTTCATCATCTTCTTCTTTCTCTTCTTCTTCTACTTGTTTTATCCCTTCTTCTTCTTCTTGTTCCTCTTCTTCTTCTTCTTTTTCTTCTTCTTCTACTTCTTCTTCTTCTCCTTCTTCTTCTTCTTCTCCTTCTCGTACCTGTTATTTTTACTCTTTAGACTTTTCTTCTCCTTCATCTTTTCTTGCTTCTTCTCCATCTTCTTCTTCTACTTCTTCTTATTCTTGTTCTTTTTCTTCTTCTACTACTTCTACTTCTTTCTATTGTTCTTCCTCTCCTTTTTCTTCTTATTCCTACTCATCTTCTTATTCTGCTTCCTCTTCATCTTCTTCTACTTCTTTTTCTTCTTCTACTACTTGTACTTCTTT
>JAIUJO010001036.1:57500-62500 GCA_023846275.1 Vanilla planifolia
TCTTCTTCTTCTTCTTCTTCTCCTCCTCCTCCTCTTCCTCCTCCTTCATCTTCTTTGACTTCATCTAATTCTTCTTCTTCTTCTTCTTCTTGTTCGTCTCTTTCTTCTTCTTCTTCATCATCTTCACCTTTTTCTTCTTCTTCTTCTTCATTGTGGCCTTCTTCTTCTTCTTCTGCTTCTGCTTCTTCTTCTTCTTATTCTTCTTCTTCTTCTTCTTCATCTTCTTCTTGTTCATCTTTTCTTCTTCTTCTTTTACTTCTTCTCCTTCTTCTTCTTCTTATTCTTCATTATTTTCATCGTCATCATCTTCTTCTTCTTATTACTCCTCTTCTTCTTCTTCTTCTTCTTCTTCTCCTCCTCCTTCTTCTTCTTTGACTTCATCTAATTCTTCTTCTTCTTCTTCTTCTTTGTCACCTTCTTCTTCTTCTTTTTCTTCTTCATCATCATCGTCGTAGTCATCATCTTCTTCCTTTTCTTCTAATTCGTCTTCATCTTTGTCTTCATCTTCTTTCTATTCTTCGTCGTCATCTTCTTCCTCTTCCTCTTCTTCTTCTTTTTCTTCCTCTTCTTCTTCTTCTCCTTCATAAGTTGTCTTCTTCTTCTTCTTCCTCCTCTTCTTCTTCTTCTTTTACTTCATCTTCTTCTTCTTCTTCTTCTTCTTATAATTTTTCTTCTTCTTCTTCTTCTTCCTCTCCTTCATCATCATGATCATCATCTCCTTCTTCTTCTTCTTCCACAATTTTTCTTCTTTTTATTTTCTTCTTCTTCTTCCTCTTTTTCTTTGCCTTTTGTTCTTCTTCCTCTTCTTTTTCTTCGTTTTCTTCTACTTCTTCTTCTTCTTCTTCTTCTTCTTCTTCTACTTCACCTTCTTCTTCTTCTTCTTCTTTGCCTACTTCTTCTTTTTCTTCACTTTTTCATGTTCATCTTCTTCTTCTTCGTCCTCTTTTTCGTCTTCTTCTTCTTCTTCATCTTCTTCCTCTACTTCTGTCTTCTTCTTATCTTATTCTTCTTCTTCTTCTTCTTCTTCTTTTCTTCTTCTTCTTCTTCATCGACTTCTTTTCTTCTTCTTTATCATAACTACTTGTTCCACTTCTTCTTCTTCTTCTTCTTCTTCTTCTTCTTCTTCTTCTTCTTCTTCTTCTTCTATTCTTCTTTTTCTTCATCTTCCTATTCTTCTTCTTCTTCATCTTCTTCTTGATCTTAATCTTCTTCTTTATCTTCACCTTTTTCTTCTTCTTCTTCTTCATCATCGTAGTGTTCTTCTTCTTCTTATTGTTTTTATGCACCTTCTTCTTCTTCTTCTTTATCTTTTCTTCTTCTCCTTCATATTGTTCTTCGTTTTCTTTGTCATCATCTTTTCTTCGTCTTCTTCTTCTTCGTTTTTGCCTACTTCTACTTTTTCTTCATCTTTGCCATTCTCTTCGTCTTCTTCTTCTTCATCCTCTTCTTCTTCTTCTTCTTCTTCTTCTTCTTCTTCTTCTTCATCTTAATCTCATCTTATTCTTCTTCTTCTTCTTCATCATCATCTTCTTCTTTTTCTTCTTCTGCTTCTTCTACTTCATCTACTTCTTTTCTTCTTCCTCTACTACTTCATTTTCAAGCACTTGTTCTTCTTCTTCTTCCTCTTCTTTGTCTTCTTGTTCTTCGTCTTTGCCTTCTTCTTCTTCATCTTTTGCTTCTTCTTCTGTGCCTACTTCTTCTTCATCTTCTTCTTCTTCTTTGCCCTCTTCTGTTTTGTCTTCTATTTCTTCTTCTTCTTCTTCTTCTTCTTCTTCTTTTTGCTCTTCTCTAACTCATTCTTATTCTTCTTATTCTTCTTTTTCTTCCTCTTCACATTATTATTCATCCTCTCCTTCTTCTTATTCTTCTTCATGTACTTTTTTCTTCCTCCTCCTACTCCTCTTCTTCTTCATTTTCTTCATCATCTTCTACTTCTTCTTCTTCTTCATCATCATCATCATCATCATCATCATCTTCTTCTTCTTCTTCTTCTTCTCCTTCTTCATCATCTTCTTCTTCTTCCTTTTCTTCGTCTTCTTCTTGTTCATCTTCTTCTTCTTCATTCTAATCATTTTCTTATTCTTCTTCTTGTTCTTCTACTTCTACTTCTTCTACTACATTGTCTTCATCATCATCATCATCTTCTTCTTCTACTTTTAATTCTTCTTCTTTGCCTTCTTCTTATCCTTCATTTTCTTCCCCTTCATCTTTTTCTTCTTCTTCTTCTTCTTCGTGGTCCTTTTCTTTTTCTTCTTTTTCTTCGACTTCTTCAGTTTATTCCTCTTTTTCTTCTTCTTCTTCTTCTTTCTCTTTTTCTTCCTCTTCTTCTTCCGCTTCTTCTTATTCTTATTCTTCTCCTACTTCTTCTACTCCTTCTTCGTCTTCTTGTTGTTGTTTCGCTTCTTCTTCTTCTTCTTCTTCTTCTACTTCGTCTTCCTCTCTTTTCTCTTCCTTATTTTCCTCTTCTTCTTTTTTTTTTTCATCACCTTCTTCATGTTCTTCTTTTTCTTCGTCTTCTTCTTCTGTGTTGTCTTCTTCTTGTGCTTCTTCTTCTTATTATTATTATTATTTTTACTTCTTCTTCCCCTTCATCTTCTTCTTCATTGTCTTTTTCTTCTTCCTCTTCCTTTTCTTCTTCTTTTTGTTCTTGTTCTTGCTCTTCTTCTCCTTCTTCTTTAGCTTCATCTTGTTCTTCCTCCTCCTCCTCCTCCTCTTCCTCTTTTTCTTCTTCTTCTTGTTCGTTTGCTTCTTGTTCTTCTTCACCTTCTTCTTTTTCTTCTTCTTCTTCATCATCATCATATTCTTCTTCTTCCTCCTCTTCTTCTTCTTTATCATCTTCTTGTTCTTCTTTTTTTACTTCTTCTTCGGCTTTTTCTGTTTATTCCTCTTTTTCTCTTCTTCTTCTTCCTCCTCTTTTTCTTCTTCTTCTTCCTCCTCCTCTTTTTCTTCTTCTTCTTCCTCTTATTCTTCTTCTTCATATTCTTCTTCACCTTCATCTTGTTGTTGTTATTCTGCTTGACCTTCTTCTTCTTCTTCTTCTTCTTCTTCTTCTTGACCTTCTTCTTCTTCTTCTTCTTCTTCTTCTTCTTTTTCTTCTTCTTCTTCTTCATCTTCTTTTTCTTCTTCCTCCTCTTCTTCTTTATTTTCTTCTTCTTCTTCTTCTTCTTCTTCTTCTTCTTCTTCTTTGTCTTTCTCTTCTTCGACTTCTTCTACTTTGTCTTCTTCTTCTTCTTCATCTTCTTCTCATTTTTTTGCATCTACATCTTCTTCCTCTTCTTCTTCTACCTCTTCTTCTTCTTCTTCTTCTTCTTCTTCTTTGTCTTCTTCTTCTTCTTCTTCTTCTTCTTCTTCGTCTTCTTTATCTTCTTCTTCTTCTTCTTCTTCGTCTTTTCCTCTTTCTTCTTTGTCTTCTTCTTCTTCATCATCTTCTCTTTCTTCTTATTCTTCTTCTTCCTTTTCTTAATCTTCAAGTCATTATTATTATTATTATTGTTATTCCGATTATTGTTCTACTTCTTCTTCTCATACTTCTTCATCTTCTTCTTCTTCTTCTTCTTCTTTTTCTTCTTTGTCTTCGTCCTCTTCTTCTTCATCTTCCTCTTTTACTTCTTCGTTATCTACTTCTACTTCTTCTTCTTCGCCAACTTCTTTGTCTTCTTCTAGTTTTTCTTCAACTTCTTTTTCGTCTTCGTCTTCTTCATCTTCTTCTTTATTTTCTTCTTCTTTTTAATGTTCTTCTACTGCTTCTTTGATTTCTTCTTCTTTTTTTTCTTCTTCACTTCTTTTTCTTCTTCTTCTTCTTCTTCTTCTTCTTCCTCCTCCTCCTCCTCTTTGTCTTCTTCTTCTTGTTCTACTTCTTCTACTTCTTCACCTTGTTCAACTTGTTCTATGACTTCTTCTTAATCGCCTTCTTCTTGTTCGTCTTCTTCTTCTTCTTTATCATCTTCTTCAGTTTGTTGTTCTTTTCCATCTTCATCTTGTAGTTCTCTTTTTCTTCTTCTGCTTCTTCTACTATCACTTCTTCGTCTTCTCCTTTCTCACGTACTCCTTTTTTTTCTTCTTCTTCTTCTGCTTCTTCTTCTTCTCCTTCTTATTCCTCTTCTTTTTCTTCTTCTTCTTCTTCTTTGTCTTCTCCTTTTTAATCCTTATCTTCTTCTTATTATTATTATTATTATTTGTCTTCAATTCTTCTTCTTCTTCTTCTTCTTCTTCTTCCTCCTCTTCTTCGTCCTCTACTTCTTCTTCATCATCATCATCTTCTACTTCTTCTTCTTCTCCTCCTCCTCCTCCTCCTTCTTCCTCTTCTTTGTCTATGCTTCATCTTCTTCTTCTTTTTCTTCTTCACTATCTTCTTCTTCTTCTTCGTCTTCGTCTTCTACTTATTCTTCTTCTTCTTCATCTTCTTCTTCTTCTTCTTTTTCTTCGTCTTCTTCTTTTTCCTTATTTTCTTCTTCTTCCACCTCTTCTTCTGCTTTGTCTTCTTCTTCTTCCTCTTCTTATTCTTCTTCTTCTTCTTCTGCTCCTCTTCCTTCTCCTTCTTCTTTTACTTTTTCTTCTCCTTCTTCTACTTCTTCTTTTTCTTCTTCTTATTCTTCTTTTTATCCTTCTTCTTCTTCTTCTTCTTCTTCTACTTCTTCTTCTTCTTCTTCTACTTCTTCCACTTCTACTCCTTTTCCTTTTATTCCTTCCTCTTCTTCTTCATCTTCTTCTTCTTCTTTTTCTTCTTCTTCTTCTGCTACTACTTCTTCTTCTCCTTCTTCATTATCTTATTCTTCTAGTTCTTCTTCTTCTTTTACTTCTTCTTTTTCTTCTTCTTCTTCTTCTTCTTAATCTTCTTTATCTTCTTAGTTTTCTCTTACTTCTACCTCTTCCTCTTCATGTTCTTTTCTTACTCATCTTCTTCTTGATCTTCTTCTTCTTGTTCTTCTTCTTCTTCTTCCTCTTCCTCTTCCACTTCTTCTTCTTCTTCTTCTTCTTCTTCCTCTTCCTCTTCCACTTCT
>JAIUJO010001036.1:67500-80000 GCA_023846275.1 Vanilla planifolia
TCCTCTTCTTCTACATCTTCATCTTCCTCCTCTTCTTTTTCTTCTCTTTCTTCTATTTCATCTTCTTCTTCAACGTCTTCTTCTTCTTCTTTTTCTTCTTCTTCTTCTTCTTCTTCACCATCCTCTTCTTCATCTCTTCTTCATCTTATGCTTTTTCTTCTTATTGTTCTTCTTCTTCTTCTTTTTCTTCTTGTTCATCTTCTTCTTCCTCTTCTTCTTCTTCTTCTTTTTCCTCTTCTTCTTCTTCTTCTTCTTCTTCTTCTTCGTCTTCGTCTTCCTCATCTTCTTCTTCGTCTTCTTCTTCTTCTTCTTCTTCTTCTTCTTCCTCCTCTTCTTCTTTGTCATCTTCTTCTTCTTTTATTACTACTACTTCTTCTTCTTCTTCTTCCTTTTCGTCTTCATCTTCTTCCTCTTCTCTATCATCCTTTTCTTCGTTTCCTTCTTCTCTTTTTCATTGTTTTTTTTCTTCGTCCTCTTCTTCTTTCTCTTCTTCTCTTCTTCTTCTTCCTCTTCTTATTTGTCTTTTTTTTCTTCATCTTCTTCTACTTCTTCATCAACTTCTTCTTCTTCTTCTTCTTTTTCTTCTTCTTCTTCTTCTTCTTCTTCATCTCCTTCTTTTTCTAGATCTTCTTTTTCTTCTCCTTTATCTTCTTTTTCTTCTTCTTCTTCTTCTTTTACTTCTTCTTCATCTTCTTCTTCTATTTCTTCTTCTTCTTCTTCTTTTTCTTTTTCTTCTTTTTCTTTTTCTTCCTTTTCTTCCCTTCTTCATTCTCTTGTTCGTCTTGCTCTTCTTCATCTTCGTTTTATTTGCTTTCTTCTTCTTCATCTTATTCTTCTTCTTCTGTAACTTCTTCCTCTTCATCTACTTCTTCTTCACCTTCTTCTATTTTGTCTTCTTTTTCTTCTTCTTCTTCTTGCTCCTCTTCTTCTCTTTCTTCTTTTTATTCTTATTCTTCTTCTTCTTCTTCTTCTTCTTTGTATTCTTCTTCTTCTTCTCCTCCTCCTTATTCTTCTTCTTGTACTTTTTCTTCTTCTTCCTCTTATTCTTCTTCTTCTTTTCCTTCATCATCCTTTGCTTATTCTTCTCCTTCATCTTCATCTTCTTCTTCTTCTTCTTCTTATTCTTCTTCTTCTTCTTCTTCTTCTTCTTCTTTTTGGTCATCTTATTCTTCTTCCTCTTCTTCGTCTTCTTCTTGTTCATCTTCTTCTTCTTCACTGTCATCATCTTGTTCTTCTTCTTTGTTTCTTCTTCTTCTTCTTGTTCTTGTTCTTCTTTTTCATTTTCGTCTCCTTCTTCTTCTTCTTCTTCTTCATCTTCTTCTTTTTCTTCTTCTTCTTCTTTGTTTTCTTCTTTTTCTTCTTCTTTTATTACTACTATTACTTCTACTTGTTCTTTTACTTCTTCATCTACTTTTTTGTCATCTTCATCTTCTTCTTCTTCTTCAGCTTTGACTTCTTATCCTTCTTCTTCTTCCACTTCATCATCATCTTCTTCTTCTTCTTCTTCTTCCTCATTTTCATCTTCATTTTCTTCTTCATCGACTTCTTTAGTTATTTCCTCTTTTTCTTCTTCTTCTTCTTCTTCTTCTTCTGCTTTTTTTTGTTATTCTTGTTCTTGTTCTTGTTCTCGTTCTTCTTCTTCTTCTTCTTCTTCTTCTTCTTCTCTTTTCTCTTCTTCATCTTCCTCTTCTTAGTCTTCTTCTTCATCTTGTTCCTTTTCTTTTTTTCTTTGTCTTCTTCTTGTATGTTGTCTTCTTCTTCTTCTTCTTTATATTCTGTCTTCTTCTTCTTAATCTTCTTTTTCTTCTTCATCTTCCTCATCTTCATCTTCTTCTTCTTTGACTTCTTGTTTTCCTTCTTCCTCTTCCTCTTCTTCTTCTTCTTCTTCATTTTCTTTATCTTCTTCTTCTTCTTCTTCTTCTTCTCCTTCCTCCTCTTCTTCTTCTTCTTCTTCTTCTTCATTTTGTTATTATTCTTCTTCACCTTCTTCTTCTTCTTCATCATCATATTCTTCTTCTTCTTCCTCCTCCTCTTCTACTTCTTATTCAACTTTTCATTCTTCTAAAACAACTTCTTCCACTTCTATAGTTTATTCCTCTTTTTCTTCCTGTTCTTCTTCCTCTTTTTCTTCTTCTTCTTCTTCTTCTTCTTCTTATCCTTCTTCTTCTTCATCTGCTCCTTCATCTTGTTGTTGTTGTTGTTCGTGTTATTCTTCCTCTTTTTCTTTTTCTTCTTTTTCTTCATCTTCTTCACCTTCTTCTTTTCTTCTTCTTCTTCATCATCTTCCTCCTCTTCTTCTTCTTAATCGTGATCATCATCATCATCTTCTACTTCTTCTTCCTCATCTTTTTCTTCTTCTTCTTCGTCTTCCTCTACTTCTTCTTCTTGGGCATCTTCTTCTTTGTCTTCTTCTTCCTGTTCTTCTTTTTGATTTTCTTCTTCTTCTTCTTCTTCTTCTTCCTTTTCTTCTTCTTCTTCTTCCTCATCTTCACCTTCTTTGTCTTCTTCTTTCTTTTCTTCATCTTCTTCGTCTTCTTCTTCATTGTGTTCATTTTCTTCCCCTTGTTTGTCCCCTTCCTCTTCATCTTCTTCCTCTTCTTCCTCTTCTTCTTCTCCATCTTCCTCTCCTCTTCTTCTTCTTCTTCTACATCTTCTTCTTCTAATACTACTACTACTTGTCATTCTTCTCCTTCTTTGTCATCTTGTTGTTCTTCTTCTTCGACTTCTTCTTCTTTTTCTTCTTCTACTTCTTCTTCTTCTTTCTCTGTTGTTCCTTCTTTTTCGTTCTTATTCTTCTTTTCTTCTTCTTCTTCTACCTCTTCTCCTTCTTCTTCTTCTTCTTCTTCTTCTGCTCCTCCTCCTCCTCCTGATACTTCTTATTGTTATTCTTTTTATTCTTCTTCTTCTTCTTCTTCTTCATCTTCTCCACCTTTTCTTTCTTCTTCTTTTTGTTGTTGTTCTACTTCTTTTTTCTTTTTCTTCTCTTCTTCTTCTCATTCTTCTTCTTCTTCCTCTTCCACTTCTTTTTCTTCTTCTTCTATCTCTTCTTTCTCTTCTTCATCGTCTTCTTCTTCTTCTTCTTCTTCTTCTTCTTCTCTTCATCTTCTTGTTCTTGTTCTTCTTCTTCGTCTTCTTCTCCTTCTTCGGCTTCCTCGTTCTCTTCTCCTACTTATTGTTCTTCTTCTTATTCTTCATCTTCATCTCCTTCACATTATTATTCTTCTTCTTCTTATTATTTTTCTTCTTGTACTACTTTTTCTTCCTCATCCTTCTCCTCTTCTTCTTCTTGTTCTTCTTCTTCTTCTACTTCTTCTTCTTCTTCTTCTTCTTCTTCGTGATCACCATCTTCTTCTTTTTCATCTTCCACTTCTTTTCTTCTTTTTATTTTCTTCTTCTTCTTCTTCTTCCTCTTCCACTTTTTCATCTTATTCTTCATTTTGTTTACCTTCTTCTTCTTCTTCTTCTTCCTCCTTTTATTCATCTTCTTCTTATTTTGCGCTTGCTTCTTTTTCCTCATCTTTTTCATCTTCTTCTTCTTCGTCTTCTGCTTTCTCGTCTTCTTCGTCTTATTCTTCTACTTCTTCGTCTTCTTCTCTTATTCATCTTCTTCTTCTTCTTCTTGTACTTGTTCTTCTTCGTCTTCTTCTTTTCTTCTTCTGCTTCTTATTCAACCTCAACTACTTGTTCTTCTTCTTCTTCTTCTTCTACTGCTACTACTACTACTACTACTATTATTCATCTTCTTCTTTGTCATCTTGTTCTTCTATTTCTTCTTCTTCTTCTTCTTCTTCTTCTTTTTCTTCTTCTTCTTCTCCTTCTTCTTCTTCTTCTTCTTCTTTGTTTCTTCTTTTTCTTCCCCTTCTTTTTCTTCTTCCTCTTCTTTTTCTTCTTTCTCCTCTTCTTCTTCTTCTACTTCTTCTCCTCCTCCTTCTTCTTTTTCTTCTTCTCCTCCTCCTCATGCTACTTCTTATTTTCGTTCTTCTTATTTTTCTTCTTCTTCTTATTCTCCTCCTCCTCCTTTTTATTCTTTTTCTTGTTGTTGTTATTGTTCTTGTTCTTCTTTTTTCTTTTTCTTCTTTTTTCTTCTTCTCATTCTTCTTCTTCCTCCTCTTCTGCTTCCTCTTTTTCTTCTTCTTCCTCTTCTTTTTCTTCTTCATTGTCTTCTTTTTCTTTTTCTTCTATTTCTTGTTCTACTTTTTCTTCTTTTTCTTCTTTGTCTTCTTCTTCTTCTGCTTCCTCGTTCTCTTCTCCTACTCATTCTTCGTCTTATTCTTCTTCTTCTTCTTCTTCTTCACATTATTATTATTGTTATTATTCTTACTTATCTTCTCGTACTACTTTTTCTTCCTCCTCCTCCTCTTCTTCTTCTACTTCTTCTTCTTCATTTTCTTTATCTTCTTCTTCTTCTTCTTCCTATTCTTCCTCTTCTTCTTCTTCTTCTTCTTCTTCCTCTTCTTCTTCATTTTCTTATTGTTCTTCTTTGCCTTCCTTTTCTTCTTCTTCTTCATATTTGTCTTCTTCTTCCTCATCCTCTTTTTCTTCTTATTCAACTTCTCATTCTTCTAAATCAACTTCTTCTTCGACTCCTACAGTTTATTCCACTTTTTCTTCCAGTTCTTCTTCCTCATTTTCTTCTTCTTCTTCTTCTTCTTTTTATCCCTCTTCTTCATCTACTCCATCTTGCTGTTGTTGTTCGTGTTCTCCTTCTTCCTCTTTCTCTTTTTCTTCTTCTTCTTCATCTTCTTCACCTTCTTCTTTTGTTCTTCTTCTTCTTCTTCCTCGTCTTCTTTTTAATCATGATCATCATCATCATTTTCTTCTTCTTCTTCGTCTTCTTCTACTTCTTCTTCTTGGCCATCTTCTTCTTCGTCTTTTTCTTCCTCTTCTTCTTTTTGATTTTCTTCTTCTTCTACTTCTTCCTCTTCTTCTTCTTCTTCTTCTTCTCCTTCGCCTTCTTCTTCTTCTTCTTCATCTTCTTCGACATCTTCTTCTTCGTGTTCATTTTCTTCCTCTTGTTTGTCTTCTTCCTCTTCTTCATCTTCTTCCTCTTCTTCTTCTTCATCTTCATCTCCTCTTCTTCTTCTTCGTCTTCTTATTCTTCTTCTTCTTCTTCTTCTACTACTACTACTGCTTGCCATTCTTTTCCTCCTTTGTCATCTTGTTCTTCTTCTTCTTCAACTTGTTCTTCTTCTTTTTCTTCATCTTCTTCTTCTTCTTCTTCTTCCTCTTTTGTTTCGTCTTTTTCTTCCCGTTCTTATTCTTCTTCCTCTTCTTCTTCTTTTTTCTCTTCTTCTTCTACTAATTCTTCTCCTTCTTCTTCTTGTCCTTCTTCTTCTTCTTCTCCTCCTCCTACTTCTTCTTATTTTTATTCTTCTTATTTTTCTTCTTCTTCTTCTTCTTCTTCTTCATCTTCTCCTCCTTTTCTTTCTTCTTCTTTTTGTTGTTGTTCTACTTCTTCTATTTTCTTTTTCTTCTTTTCTTCTTCTCATTCTTTTTCTTTATCCTCTTTCGATTCTTTTTCTTCTTCTTTTTTCTCTTTCTTTTCTTCTTCATCGTCTTCTTCTTCTTCTTCTTCTCTTCGCCTTCTTCTTCTTCTTCTTCTTCTTCTTTATCTTCTTCTCCTTCCGCTTCCTCGTTCTCTTCTCCTACTCGTTCTTCTTCTTCTTATTCTTCTGCTTTTTCTTCTTCTTCTTCACATTATTATTATTCTTCTTCTTATTATTATTATTCTTCATTTACTACTTTTTCTTCCTCATCCTCTTCTTCTTCTTCTTCTTCTTCTACTTCTACTTCTTCTTCTTCTTCTTCTTCTTCTTCTTCTTCATCTTTGTGATCATCATCTTCTTCTTTTTCATCTTCCACTTCTTTTCTTGTTTTTATTTTCTTCTTCTTCTTCTTCTTCCTCTTCTTCTTCATTTTCTTTACCTTCTTCTTCTTCTTCTTCTTCTTCTTCATCTTCTTCGTATGTTTTGCTTACTTCTTTTTCCTGATCTTTTTCATCTTCTTCTTCTTCCTCTTCAACTTTGTCGTTTTCTTCGTCTTCTTCTTCTTCTTCTTTTTCTTCTTCTTCATCTTCTTTTCTTCATCTTCTTCTTCTTCTTCTTCTTATTCAACATCAACTACTTGTTGTTCTTCTTCTTCTACTAATACTTGTTATTCATCTTCTTCTTTGTCATCTTGTTCTTCTACTTCTTGTTCCTCTTCTTCTTCTTCTTCTTCTTCTTCTTCTTCTTCTTCTTCTTCTTTTTTGTCTTTTGTTTCTTCTTTTTCTTCCCCTTCTTCTTCTTCTTCCTCTTCTTCTTCTTCTTTATCCTCTTCTTCTTCTTCTTCTTCTACTTCTTCTCCTTCTTCTTCTTCTTCTTCTTCTTCTTCTTCTTCTTCTTCTTCTTCTACTTCTCCTCCTCATGCTACTTCTTATTTTTATTCTTCTTATTTTTCTTCTTCTTTTTCTTCTTCTTCATCTTCTCCTCCTTTTTATTCTTTTTCTTCTTGTTGTTGTTCTTGTTCTTCTTTTTTCTTTTTCTACTTTTTCTTCTTCTCATTCTTCTTCTTCTTCCTCTTCTACTTATACTTTTTCTTCTTCTTCTTCTTATTTTTCTTCTTCATCATCTTCTCCTTCTTTTTCTTCTTCTTCTTTTTCTTCTTCTTCTTCTTCTTCTTCTTCTTTTTCTTCTTTTTCTTCGTTGTCTTCTTCTTCTCTCATTTCCCCATTCTCTTCTCCCACTCATTCTTCTTCTTATTCTTCTTCTTCTTCGCATTATTATTATTATTATTATTATTATTATTTTTCTTCTTGTACTATTTTTTCTTCCTCCTCCTCTTCTTCTTCTACTTCCTCTTCTTCTTCTTCTTCTTCCTCTAACTCTTCTTCTTCTTCTTATTCTTCTTCTCCTTCTTCGTGATCATCATCTTCTTCTTTTTCATCTTCCACTTCTTTTCTTCTTTTTATTTTGTTCTTCTTCTTCTTTTTCTCTACCTTCTTCTTCTTCCTCCTCCTCTTCTTCTTCTTCTACTTCTTCTTTGTTTTCTTTTCCTTCTTCTTCTTTTTCCTAAACTTCTTCTTTTTCAGTTACTTCTTCTTTTTCCTCATATTTTTCATCTTCTTCTTCTTTGTCTTCTGCTTTGTTGTTTTCTTCGACTTCTTCTTCTTCTTCTCCTTCTCCTTTTTCTTCTACTTCTTCATCTTCTTCTCTTATTCTTCCTCTTCTTCTTCTTCTTTATCCTCTTCTTCTTCTTCTTCTTCTACTTCTTCTCCTTCTTCTTCTTCTTCTTCTTCTTCTTCTTCTTCTTCTTCTACTTCTCCTCCTCATGCTACTTCTTATTTTTATTCTTCTTATTTTTCTTCTTCTTTTTCTTCTTCTTCATCTTCTCCTCCTTTTTATTCTTTTTCTTCTTGTTGTTGTTCTTGTTCTTCTTTTTTCTTTTTCTTCTTCTCATTCTTCTTCTTCTTCATCTTCTACTTATACTTTTTTTTCTTCTTCTTCTTATTTTTCTTCTTCATCATCTTCTTCTTCTTTTTCTTCTTCTTCTTCTTCTTCTTCTTCTTCTTCTTCGCATTATTATTATTATTATTATTATTATTATTTTTCTTCTTGTACAATTTTTTCTTCCTCCTCCTCTTCTTCTTCTACTTCCTCTTCTTCTTCTTCTTCTTCCTCTACCTCTTCTTCTTCTTCTTATTCTTCTTCTTCTTATTCTTCTTCTCCTTCTTCGTGATCATCATCTTCTTCTTTTTCATCTTCCACTTCTTTTCTTCTTTTTATTTTGTTCTTCTTCGTCTTTTTCTCTACCTTCTTCTTCTTCTTCCTCCTCTTCTTCTTCTTCTACTTCATCTTCATTTTCTTTTCCTTCTTCTTCTTTTTCCTCAACTTCTTCTTTTTCAGTTACTTCTTCTTTTTCCTCATATTTTTCATCTTCTTCTTCTTTGTCTTCTGCTTTGTCGTTTTCTTCGTCTTCTTCTTCTTCTTCTCCTTCTCCTTTTTCTTCTACTTCTTCATCTTCTTCTCTTATTCTTCTTCTTCTTCTTCTTCTTCATCTTCTTGTTCATGTTCTTCTTCAACTACTTCTTTTCTTTTTCTTCTACTTCTTCTTATTCAACATCAAGTACTTGTTCTCCTTCTTCTTCTTCTTCATCTTTGTCTCCATCTTCTTCCTCTTTTCTTCTTCTTCTTCTCTTCGTTCTATTTCAAATTCTTCATCATCGTCTTCTTCTTCCTCTTTTATTTCTTCTTCTTCTTCTTCTTCTTCTTCTTCTTCTTCTTCTTCTTCATCTTCTTCTTCTTCACCATCTTCTTCTTCGTCTTCATCATCTTATTCTTTTTCTTCTTCTTGTTCTTCTTCTTCATCTTCTTCTTCTTCTTCATCCTCATCATCTTCTTCTTCTTCTACATTTTTTCCTCTTCTACTTCTTTTTTTGCTTCTTCTTCTTCTTCTTCATTTTCTTCTTCTTCCACTTCTTTGTCTTCTTCTTATTCGTCTTCCTCTTCTTCGTCTTCTCCTTCTTCCTCGTACTCATTTTCTTCTTGTTCTTCTTCTTCTTCCTCCTCCTCCTCTTCTTCTTTGTCTTCTTCGTCTTTTACTGCTACTACTGCTTCTTCTTCTTCCTTTTCGTCTTCTTCTTCTTTGTCTTCTCTGTCTTCCGTTTCTTTGTTCGCTTTTTCCTACTCTTCTTCATCTTCTTCTTCTTCTTTGTTTTCTTCTTTTTCTTCTTCTTCTTCTTCTTCTTCTTCTTCTTCTTCGTCTTCTTCCTCTTCTTTGCCTTCTTCTATTTTGTCTTCTTTTTCTTCTTCATCTTATTCTTCTTTTTCTTGCTCTTCCTCTTCTCTTACTTCTTCTTATTCTTATTCTTCTTATTCTTCTTCTTCTTCTTCTTCTTCTACTTATTCTTTTCCTTCTTATACTTCTTCTTGTACTTCGTATTCTTCTTCCACTTCTTCTTCTTCTACTACTACTTCTTCTTCTTCATCTTCATCTTTTTTCTTCATCTTCTTTTTCTTTTTCTTCTTCTTCTTCTTCATCATCTCCTTCTTCTTCTTCCTCGTATTCTACTTCTTCTTCTTCTTCTTCTTCTTCTTTTTCATCGTCTTATTCCTCTTCCTTTTCTTCATCTTCTTGTTCATCTTCTTCAACTTCATTCTCATCATCTTCTTTTTCTTCTTTGTCTTCTTCTTCTTCTTCTTCTTCTTCGTCTTCATTTTTGTCTCCTTCTTCTTCTTCTTCTTCATCATCTTCCTCTTCTATTTCTTCTTTTTCTTCTTCTTCTTCTTCATCATCATCTTCTTCTATTACTGCTACTACACTTTCTTTTTCTTATTCATCTTCTTCTTCATCATCATCATCATCATCTTCTTCTTCTTCTTCTTCTTCTACTTTGTCTTCTTCCTAACCTTCTTCTTCTTCCCCTTGACTTTCTTCTTCTTCTTCTTCTTCTTCTTCTTCTTCTTTCTTCTTTTTCTTCTTCCTCTTCTTCTTCTTCGTCTTCATCTTCATTTTCTTCTTCATCGACTTCTTCAGTTTATTCCTCTTTTTCTCCTTTTTCTTCTTGTTCTTAATCTTCATCTTCTTCTTACATTCCTTCTTGTTCATCTTATTCATCTTCTTCTTCTTTGGCTCCTTCTTCTTCTTCTTCTTCTTATTCTTATTCATCTTCTTCTCTTTTCAATTCTTCATCTTTGTCTTCTTCGTCTTGTTCCTCATCACCTTCTTCTTTTTCTTCTTTTTCTTAGTCTTCTTCTTCTATTTTTTCTTCTTCTTTTTCTTCTTCTTCTTTTTATTCTTTATCTTCTTCTTCTTCTTCTTATTCTTCTATTTCTTCTTCTTCTTCTTCGTCTTCGTCTTCTGCTTCTTTGCCTTCTTGTTTTTCTTCTTCTTCTTCTTCTTCTTCTTCTTCTTCTTTTTCTTTATCTTCTTCTTCTTCTTCCCCTTCTTCTTCCTCTTCTTCTTCTTCTTCTTCTTCTTCTTCTTCTTCCTTTTCTTCTTGTTCTTCTTCGCCTTCTTCTTTTTCTTCTTCTTCTTCTTCTTCATCACATTCTTCTTCTTCTTCCTCCTCCTCTTCTTCTTCTTAATCTTCTTCTTGTTCTTCTTCTTGTACTTTTTCTTCGACTTCTGTAATTTATTCCTCTTTTTCTTCTTCTTCTTCTTCCTCTTTTTTTTTCTTCTTCTTCTTCTTCTTCTTCCTCCTCCTCTTCTTCTTCTTCTTATTCTTCTTCTTCTTCATCTTCATCTGCTCCTTCATCTTGTTGTCGTTGTTCTTGTTCTTCTTCTTCCTCTTTTTCTTCTTCTTCTTCTTCTGCTTCTACTTCTTTGCCTTCTTCTTTCTCTATTTCTTCTTCTTCTTCATCATCGTCTTCTTCTTCTTCTTCCTCCTCCTTTTTTTCTTTTTTATCCTCTTCATCTTCTTCTTCATCACCTTCTTTTTTTTCTTCTTTTTCTTTGTCTTCCTCTTCTTCTTCTTCTTCTTCTTCTTATTCTTTGTCTTCTTCTTCTTCTTCTTATTCTTCTTTTTCTTCTTTTTTTTCTTCTTCCTCTTCCTCTTCTTCTTCTGCTTCTTCTTCTTCTTCTTCTTCTTATTTTTCTTTATCTTCTTCTTATTCTTCTTCTTCTTCCGCTTCTTGTTCTTCTTCTTTTTCTTATTTGTTTTCTTCTTGTTCCTCTACGCCTTCTTCCTTTTCTCCTTCTTCTTTTTCTTTTTCTTCTAGATATTCTTCTTCTTCTTTCTCCTCCTTCTTCTTCTTAATCTTCTTCTTGTTCTCCTTCACTACTTCTTCGACTTCTGTTGTTTATTCTTCTTCTTCTTCTTCTTCTTCATCTTCTTATTCTTCTTCCACTTTTTCTTCTTCTTCATCATCTTCTTCTTCATCATCTTCTTATTCTTCTTCTTCTTCTTCTTCATCTACTCCATCATTTTGTTGTGGTTGTTCTTGTTCTTCTTCTTTTTCTTCGTCTTCTTCTTTTTCTTCTTCTTCTTCTTCTTCTTCTTCTTCTTCTTCCTCCTCTTCTTCTTCTTTATCTTCTTAATATTCTTCTTCTTCTTCTTCTTCTCTAACTTTATCTTCTTCTTCTTCTTTTTTTTCTTCTTCTCCTTCTTCTTCTTCTTTGCCTTCTTCTTCTTCCACTTCTTTGTCTTTCCCTTTTTTGCCTTCTCCTACTTTGTCTTCTACTTCTTCATCTTCATCATCTCCTTCTCCTTTTGTACATCTACTTCTTCTTCTTCTTCTTCTTCTTCTTCTTTGTCTTCTTCTTCTTCTTCTTCTTCTTCTTCTTCTTCTTCTTCTTATTCTTCATTGTCTTCTTTAACTTTTTCATCATCATCATCATCATCATCTTCTTCTTCTTCTTCGTCTTCTTCTTCGACTTCTTCTTCGTCTTCTTCTTCTCTTCTGCTTCTTCACCTTCTTTTCCTCCTTCTTCTTCTTCTTTTTCTTCCTTTTCTTAATCTTCAACTCACTGTTAATATTATTATTATTATTGTTATTGTCACTATTATTGCTATTATTATTCTATTTCTTCTTCTCGTACTTCTTCTTTGTCTTCTTCTTCTTCCTCGTCTTCTTCTGGTTCGTCTTCTTCTTCTTCTTTATTTTCCACTTCTTCTTTTTCTTCGATTTCTTCTCTTTTTCTTCTTCTTCTTCTTTTCTTCTCCTTCTTCTTCTTCTTTTTCATCTTCTTCTTCGTCATCATCCTCTTCTTCTTCTACTTTTTCTTCTTCTTCATCTTCTTCATTTTGTTCTTCGGCTACTTCTTATTCATCTTCCTCTTCTTCTTTGTTTTCTTCTTCTACTTCTTCATCTTTTTCTTCATCATCTTCTTTAGTTTGTTCCTATTTTTCTTATTCATCTTCTACTTCCTCTTTTTCTTCTTCCGCTTCTCCTTATTTTTTTTCTTTTACTTCTTTTTCTTATTCTTCTGGCCCTTTCTCTCGTACTTTTTCTTCTTCAACTTCTTCTTCTTCTTTGCCTTCTCCTTTGTTTTCTGCTTCTTCTTCTTCTACTTCTTCTTCTTCTTCTTCGTCTTTTTCTACTTCTTATTCTTCGAATTCTTCTTCTTCTTCTTCGAATTCTTCTTCATCTTCTTCTTTTTCTCCTGCTTCTCATTTTTACTCTTCTTATTTTTCTTCTTCTTCTTCTTCTTCTTCTTCCCCTCCTTTTTATTCTTCTTGTACTTCTCCTGCTTATTATTCTTTTTCAACTTTTTCTTCTACTTGTTCTTGTTCTTCTTCTTCTTCTTCTTCTTCTTCTTGTTCTTCTTCTTCTTCTTCTTCTTCTTCTTCTTCTTCTTCATCATCATCATCCTCTTCTTCTTCTTCTTTGTCTTCTTCTTCCTGTTCTACTTCTACCACTTCTTCTCCATTGTCATCATCATCATCACCTTCTTCTTCTTCTTCTTCTTCCTCTTCTTCTTCTTCGTCTTCTTATTCTTCTTGTTCTTCTACTTCTTCATCTTCTTCTTCATCTTCATCTTCTTCTTCTTCACATTCTTCTTCTTCTTCTCCTTTGTCTTCT
>JAIUJO010001036.1:85000-90000 GCA_023846275.1 Vanilla planifolia
TTTTCTTCTTCTTTTTTATCTTCTCCTTTTTTTTCTACAACTACTACTACTTCTTCTTCTTCATTGTCATCATCATCATCATTATCTTATTCTTCTTCTTCTTCTTCTTCTTCTTCTTCGTTTGCTTCTTATTATTCTTCTTCTTCTTCAACTTTTTCTTCTTCTTTTTCTTCTACTTCTTCTTCATCTTTTTCTTCATCCTCTTCTTTATCTTCTTCTTCTTCTACTACTACTTCTTCTTTGTTGTCTTCTTCTTCTACTTCAAATTCTTCTTCTTCTGCTTCTTCTTCTTCTCCATCTTCTTGTTCTTCTACTCATTTTTCTTCTTCTTTCTTCTTCTTATTCTTGTTCTTCTTCTTCTTCTTTTTATTCTTCTTCTTCTTCTTCTTCTACTTTTTCTTCATCTTCTTCTTCTTCTTCCTCTCTTCCTCTTCTTCTTATTCTTCTTTTCTTTTAATTCCATCTTCATCTTGTTCTTGTTCTTCTTCTTCTTCTTCTTTGTCTTCATGTTCTTGTTGTTGTTCTTCTTCTTTTACTTCGCCTTCTTCTTCTTCATCGTTATCATCATCACCTTTTTCGTCTTCTTCTTCTTCTTCTTCCTTTTCTTCATCTTAATCTTCTTTTTAATCTTCATCATCTTCTTCTTCTTCTTCTTCTCCTCTTCTTCCTTATCATCTTCTTCTTCTTCTTCTTCTTCTTTTTCCTCTTCATCTTCTTCATCTTCCTCTTCTTCTTCCTCTTCTTCTTCTTCTTCTTTTTCTTCTTCTTCTTCTTTTCTTCTTCTCTTCTTTTTCTTCTTCTTTTTCATCTTCTTCATCTTCTTCTTCTTCTTCTTAATCTTCTTCTTCTACTTCGTCTTCTTATTCTGCTTCTTCTTCTTCTTCTTCTTCAACTCTTTCTTCGACTTCTTTTTCTTCTTCTTTGTCTTCTTCTTCTTCATCATCTAATTCTTCTTCTCTTCTTTAGTTTATTCCTCTTTTTTTTCTTCATCTTCTACTTCCTCTTTTATTATTTTTCTTCTTCTTTTTCTTCTTCTTCTATCACTTCTTCTTCTTCTTCTTCTTCTTTCTCTCCTACTTTTTCTTCTTCTTCTTCATCATCTTTTTCTTCTTCTTCTTCTTCTTCTTCTTCTTTGGCTTCTTCTTCGTCTTCGTCTACTTCTGGTTCTTCGCCTTCTTTTTCTTCTTCTCTATCTGCTTCTTTGCCTTTTTTTTTTGTTCTTCTTCTTCTTCTTCTACTTCTAATTCTTCTTCTTCTTCATCGCCTTCTTCTTCTTCATCGCCTTCTTCTTCTTCTTCTTCTTCTTCTTTGGCTTCTTCTTCTTCTTTTTCTTCGTGTTCTTCTTTTTCCTCGTCTTCTTCTTCTTCATCTTCGTCTTCTTCTTCTTCTTCTTCTTCTTCTTCTTCTTCTTCCACTTCTTTTTTTCTGTATATTCTTTTTCTTCTTCTTCCACTTCTTCACCTTCTTCTGCTCATTTTATTGATTCTGACTCTTCTTCTTCGTCTTTGTCTTCTTCTTCTTCTTCTTCTTCTTCTTCTTCTTCTTCTTCTTCTTCTGCTTCTTCTTCTTCTTCTTCCTCGTCTTTTTTTCTTGTTCTTCTTCTTCTACTTCTTTTTCTTCTTCGTCTTCCTCTTCTTCTTCTTCTTCATCTTTTTCTTCTTCTATGTTTTTTCCCTCTTTTACCTCCTCATTTTCTTATTCATCTTTTTCTTATCATCATTTTCTTTGTCTTCTTTTTCTTCTTCACCATCTTTTTCTGTTTTTTCTTCTTCTTCTTCTTCTTCTTTCTCGTCTTCATCTTCTTCTTCTTCTTCTTCTTCCACATCTTCTTTTTCTTCTTCTTCTTCTTCCAATTCCATTTCTTCTTCTTCTTCTTCTTCATCTTCTTCCACTTCTTCTTCCTCTTCTTCTTCTTCTTTTGAATCTTCTTCTTTTCTTCTTCTTCTTCTTCTTCTTCTTCTTCTTCTTCGTCACCTTCTTCTTTTTTTTCTTGTTCTTCTTCTTCTTGGAGTACTTCTGCTTCTTCTTTTTCTTTTTCTTCTTCTTCTTCCACTTCTTCATCTTCCTCTTCTTTATCTTCTTCTATTTCTTCTTCTTTGTCTTCTTCTTCTTCTTCTTCTTCTCCTTCTTGTTCTTTTTTTACTTCTTTTTTCTTCATCTTCTTCTTTTTCTTCTACTACTTCTTTTATTCTTCTTCTTCTTATTCTTATTCTTATTCTAATTCTTCTTCCTCTTCTTCTTCTTCTTCTTCTTCCTCTTCCTCTTCTTCTCATTCTTCTTCTCTTTTTATTCCATCTTCTTCTTGTTCTTCTTAGTCTTCTTCTTCTTTTTTACTTTTCTTCATCTTCTTTGTCTTCTTCTTCTTGTTCATCTTGTTATTCTTCTTCTTCTGTACTTCTTCTTCTTCTTCTTCCTCCTTAGCATCGTCATGATTTTCGACTTTTTCTTCTTCTTCTTCTTCTTCCCCTTCTTCATAATCATCATGTTCTTCTTCTCCTTCTTCTTCTTCTTATGCAACTTCTATTCTTCTACCTCTTCTTCTTCTTCTTCTTCTTCTTCGCCTTCTTTTTTGCCATCTACTTTCTCTTATTTTTCTTCTTCTTGTTCTTCTTCCTCCTCTTCATCTTCTTCTTCTTCTTCCTCTTCAATTTCTTCTTCTTCTTCCTCTTCTTTTTCTTCTTCTTTTCCTTCTTCTTCTTCAACTTCTACTACTTCTTCTTCTTCTCTTTAGTCGTCTTCTTCTTCTTCCTCTTCTTCGTCTTTTCTTGTTCATCTTCTTCTTCTTCTTTCTTTTCTTGTTGTTCTTCTTCTTTTTTTTATTCTTCTTCTTCATCATCATGATCTTCTTCTTTTTCATCTTCTTTTTCTTCTTCTTCTTTATCATTATCATTATCATCATCATCATCATCATCTTTTTCCTCTTCTTCTTCTTCTACTTCTTCTTCTTCTTCTTTTTCTTTTTCTTTTCCTTATTCTTCTACTTCTTCTTCTTCTTTTTCATCTTCCTCTTCTTCCGCTTCGACTTCTAGTTCTTCTTCTTCTTTGACTTCTTCATCTTCGTCTTTTTCCTCTTCTTCTTCATCGTCTTCTTCTTCTACTTCTTCTTCTTCTTCTTCTTCTTCTTCTTCTTCTTTTTCTTTTCTTCTTTTTCTTCATCTTCTTCTTGTTCTTCTTCTTCTTCTTTTTCAAGTTCTTCTTCATCTTTGTCTTTTTCTTCTTCTTCTTCATCATAGTCATTTACTTTTCCACTACTTCCTTATCTTTTCTTCTTCTTATCTTTCTTCTTCTTCTACTACTGCTTCTTCTTCATCAACATCTTCTTCTTCTTCTTCTTTTTCTCCTTATTCTTCTTTTTCTTCTTCTTCTTTTTCGTGTTCATCTTCTTCTTTTTGTTGTTCATCGTGGTCTTCTTTATTGCCTTCTTCTTCTTCTTCTTCTTCTTCTTCTTGTCCTCCTTATTCTTAGTCATCTTTGACTTCATATTCTTCTTCTTCTTCTTTGTGTTCATCTTTTCTCTTCTTCTTCTTTTTCTTCCTTGTCATTTTCTTCTTCGTCTTCTTCTTCTTCTTCATCTTCCTGTTCTTCGTCCAAATCTTCTTCGTCATCTTCTTCTTCCTCTTCTTTTTATTGTTATTGTTATTCTTATTCTTATCCTTATTCTTATTCTTATTCTTATTCTTCTTCTTCTTCTTCTTCTTCACCTTCTTCTTCTTCTCTACTTCTTCCTCTTCTTTTTTTTTTTCTTCTTCTTCTTCTTCATC
This sequence comes from Vanilla planifolia, assembly GCA_023846275.1. Classification (NCBI taxonomy): domain Eukaryota; kingdom Viridiplantae; phylum Streptophyta; class Magnoliopsida; order Asparagales; family Orchidaceae; genus Vanilla; species Vanilla planifolia. The sequence goes on from JAIUJO010001036.1 coordinate 88,762, forward strand.
ATCTTCTTCTTCTTCTTCTTCCTCTTCTTCATCTTCTTCTTCTTTTGCTTCTTCCTCATCTTCCTTTTCATCTTCTTCTTCTTTTTCTTCTTCTACTTCCACTTCTTCTTCTTCTTCTTCTTCTTCTTCTTCTTCTTCGTCTTCAACTTCTTCTTCTTTTTCTTCTTCTTCTTTTCTTTTTCATCATCATCTTCTTTTTCTTCCTGTTCTTTTTCTTGTTTTCTTCTTCTTTTTTATCTTCTCCTTTATTTTCTACAACTACTACTTCTTCTTCTTCTTCATTGTCATCATCATCATCATTATCTTCTTCTTCTTCTTCTTCTTCTTCGTTTGCTTCTTATTATTCTTTTTCTTCTTCAACTTTTTCTTCTTCTTTCTCTTCTACTTCTTCTTCCTCATCTTTTCTTCATCCTCTTCTTTATCTTCTTCTTCTTCTTCTACTACTTCTTCTTTCTTGTCTTCTTCTTCTACTTCAAATTCTTCTTCTTCTACTTCTTCTTCTTCTACTTCTTCTTCTTCTCCATCTTTTTGTTCTTCTACTCATTTTTCTTCATCTTTCTTCTTCTTCTTCTTTTTATTCTTCTTCTTCTTCATCTACGTTTTCTTCTTCTTCTTCTTCTTCTTCTTTCTCTCTTCCTCTTCTTCTTATTCTTCTTCTCTTTTAATTCCATCTTCGTCTTGTTCTTGTTCTTCTTCTTCTTCTTCTTCTTTGTCTTCGTGTTCTTGTTGTTGTTGTTCTTCTTCTTCTTCTTCATTGTTATCATCATCACCTTTTTCGTCTTCTTCTTCTTCTTCATTGTTATCATCATCACCTTTTTCGTCTTCTTCTTCTTCTTCTTCTTCTTCTTCTTCATCTTCTTCTTCTTCCTTTTCTTTGTCTTAATCTTCTTTTTCGTCTTCTTCTTCTTCTTCTTCTACTTCTCCTCTTCTTCCTCATCATCATCTTCTTCTTCTGCTTCTTCCTCTTCATCTTCTTCATCTTCCTCTTCCTCTTCTTCTTCTTCTTCTTCTTTTTCTTCTTCTTCCTCTTTTCTTCTTCTCTTCTTTTTCTTCTTCTTTTTCATCTTCTTCTTCTTCTTCTTCTTGATCTTCTTCTTCTACTTCATCTTCTTATTCTGCTTCTTCTTCAATTTGTTCTTCGACTTCTTCTTCTTCTTCTTTGTCTTCTTCTTCTTCATTATCTAATTCTTCTTCTCTTCTTTAGTTTATTCCTCTTTTTCTTCTTCATCTTCTACTTCC
>JAIUJO010001036.1:95000-97500 GCA_023846275.1 Vanilla planifolia
TCTTTTTCATCATCTTCTTCTTTTTCTTCTTCATCTTCCTCTTCTCCTTCTTCTTCATCGTGGTCATCATCATCATCATATTCTTCTTCTTCCTCTTCTCCTTCTCCTTCTTCTTTTTCTTCTTCTTCTTGTTCTTCTTCTTCTTCTTCTTTTTATTCTTCTTCTTCATCCTCTCTTCTTCTTCTTCTTCTTCTTCTTTATGTTTTCTTCTTCCTTTTCTTCTTTCTCTTCCTCTTCTTCTTCTTCTTCTTTATCTTAATCTTCTTCACCTTTTTCTTCTTCTTCTTCTTCTTCTTCATCTTTTCTTCTTCTTCGTTTACTTCTTCTCCTTCTTCTTCATCATCATCTTCTTCTTCTCCTCCTCCTTCTTCTTCATCTACCTTTTCCTCTTGTTCTTCTTCTTTTTCTTCCTCTTCTTCTTCTGCTTCATCTTCTTCTTCTTCATCATTTTCTTCGTCTTCTTCTTGTTCTTCTTCTTCCTCTTGTTCTTCTTCTACTACTTCTTCCTCTTAAAATTTTTCTTCTTCTTCTTTTTCCTCTTTTTCTTCTTCTTCTTTCTTCTTCTTCTTCTTCTCCTTCTTCTTTTTCCTCTTCGTGATCATCATCTCCTTCTTCTTCTTCTTCCACCACTTTTTTTCTTTTTTTTTCTTCTTCTTCTTTCTCGTCTTCTTCTTCTACTTTTTCTTTGTTTTCTTTATTTTCCTCTTCTTCTTGTTTATCTTCATCTTCTTCTTCTTCTTCTTGTTCATCATCATCTTCTTCTTTTTTGCCTACTTCTTTTTCTACATCTTTTTCATCTTCTTCTTGTTCCTCTTCTTCGTCTTCTTCTTCTTCTTCTTCTTCTTCTTCTTCTTCTACTTCCTCATCTTCTTCTCATGTTATTCTTCCTCTTCTTCTACTTATTCTTCCTCTTCTTCCTCTTCTTCTTCTTCTTCTCCTTCATCATCTACTTCTTTTATTCTTCTTCTTCTTCTTATACATCGTCAACTACTTGCTCTACTTCTTCTTCTTCTTCTTCTTCTTCTTCTCCTTCATCATCTACTTCTTTTATTCTTCTTCTTCTTCTTATACATCGTCAACTACTTGCTCTACTTCTTCTTCTTCTTCTTCTTCTTCTTTGTCTCCTTTTTCTTTTCCTCTTCTTCTTCTTCTTCTTATTCTTCTTCTCCTTTTCTTCTTCATCTTCTTCTACCTCCTTTTCTTCTTCTTCTTCTTCTTTATTTTAATCTTCTCCTTGATCTCCACCATTTTCTTCTTCTTCTTCGTCGTAGTCTTCTTCTTCTTCTTCTACTTCTTCTTCATCATATTCTTCTTCTTCATCTTCTTTTTCTTCTTCATCTTTTCTTCTTCTTTTTCTTCTTCTCCTTCTTCTGCCTCTTATTCATCTTCGTTTTCTTCGTCATCTTCTTCTTCTTCATATTACTCTTCTTCTTCTTCTTCCTCTTCTTCTTCTTCTTATTCTTCTTCTCCTTCTTCTTCCTCGACTTCATCTAATTCTTCTTCATCTTGTTGTTGTTGTTCTTCTCCTCCTCCTTCTTTTTCTTTTTCATCGCCGTCGTTGTCGTCATAGTTTTCTTCGTTTTCTTCTTCTTTGTCTTCATTTCGTTTTCTTCTTCTTCCTATTCTTCGTCATCATCTTCTTCGTGGTCTTCTTCTTCCTCTTCTTCTTCTCCTTCTTCTTCTTCTTCCACATCTACTTCTTCTTCTTCTTCAACTTCTTTGTCTTCTTCTACTACTACTTCTTCTTCTTCTTCTTCATCTTCTTGTTTTTCCTACAATGTTTCTTCTTCTTTTTATTCTTCCGCTTCTTCTTCTTCTTCAACTTCTTTGTCTTCTTCTACTTCTCCTTCTTCTTCTTCATCTTTTTCTTTTTCCAACAATTTTTTTTCTTCTTTTTATTCTTCCTTTTCTTCTTCTTCTTTTTCTTGGTTTTCTTTTTCGTCATCTTCTTCTCATTGTTCTTGTTCTTCATGTTCTTCTTTTTCTCCTACTTCTTATTTTTCTTCATCCTTTTCGTCCTCTTATTCTTCTTCTTCGTCCTCTTCTTCGTCTTGTTCGTCTTCTTTTTCTTCTTTTCTACTTCTTCGTCTTCTTCTCATCTTGTTCTTCTTCTTCATCGTCATCTTCTTCTTTTCTTCTTCTTCATCTTCTTCTTCTTCTTCTTCTTCTACTTCTTTTCTTTTTCTTCTTCTTCTTCGTCTTCATTAACTACTTGTTCTTCTTCTTCTTCTTCGTATACTTTATTACCTTCTTCTTTCTCTTCTTCTTCTTCTTCTTCTTCTTCTTCTTCTTCTTCTCTTTCTTCTGTTTCATCATCTTCCTCATCAACTTCTTCTTGTTCTTCTTCTTTTTCTTCTTATTCTTCTTCTTCTTATACTTCTTCTTCTTCTTATAATTCTTCTTCACCATCATATACTCTTTCTTTGTCATCTTATTCTTTTTCTTCTTATTTTCTTCTTCTTAATCTTCTTCTTCATCTTTGTCTTCTTCCTTTTCTTCT
>JAIUJO010001036.1:105000-120000 GCA_023846275.1 Vanilla planifolia
TCATTGTCATCTTCTTATTTTTCTTCTTCTTCGTCTTCTTCATCTTCGTCTTCTTCGTCTTCATTTTTTTGTCATCTTCTTCTTCCTCTTTTTCTATTTTTCCTTCTTTTTCTTCTTCATCTTATTCGTCTTCTTCTTCTTCTTCCAATTTTTCTTCTTCTTCTTCTTCATCCTCTTCTTTTACGCCTTCTTTTTCTTCTTCTTCATCATCAACTTGATCATCATCATCATCTTCTTCTTCTTTGTCTTCCTCTTTTTCTTCTTCTTCTTTGTTTTCTTCTTCTTCTGCTTCTTCTTCTTCTTCATCATCTTCTTCTTCTTTTTCTTGATCTTCTTCGGCTTCACCAACTTCTTCTTCTTCTTCCACTACTACTACTTGTTCTTCTTCTTATTCTTTTTTTCTTCTTCTTCTTTTTCTTGTTCTACTTCTTCTTCTTTCCCTTCTCCTCCTCCTTTTTCTTCATTGTAGTCTTCTTCTTCTTTATTTTCTTCTTCTCATTCTTCTACTTCTTCTTTTTCCTCTTCCACTTCTTTTCTTCTTCTTCTTCTTCTTTTTCTTCTTCTTCTTCTTCTTTGTTATCTACTACTTCTTTTCTTCTTCTTCTTCTTCTTCTTCTTTGTCTCCTTCTACTTCCTCTTCTTCTTCTTCTTCTTCTTCTTCTCTTTTTGTTCTTCTTCATCTTCTTTTTCTTCTTCTTCTTCATCTTAATCTCCTTCTTCTTCTTCTTCTTGAACAACATCTTCTTCTTCTTCTTCTTCTGCTAGTTCATCTTCTTCTTCTTCTTCTTCTTCTTGCTCTTGTTATTCTTCTTTTTCTCCATCATCGTCGTTATCGTCATCTTCTTCTTCTTCATCTTCTTCTTTCTCCTATTCTTCATCTTCATCATCTTTGTCACCTTCTTCTTCCACTTCTACTGTTTCTCCTTCTTCTTCTTCACCATCTTCTTCGTATTTGTCTTCTTTCTCTACTTCTTCTTCTTTGTCTTCTTCTTTTTTTTCTTTTTCTTCTTCTTCTTCTTCTTCTTCTTCTTCTTATTCTTCTTCTTCTTCTTCTTCTTCTTCTTCTCTTCTTCTTCGTCTTCTTCTTCCTCTTCTTCTTCTTCCTTTTCTTCTTCTTCTTCTTCTTTTACTTCCTCTTCTTTCAATTTTTCTTCTTCTTCTTCTTCATCATGATCATCATCTTCTTCCAATTCTTTTTCTTCTTTTTATTTTTCTTCTTCTTCTTCTTCTTCTTCTTCTTCTTTTCCTTCTTCTTCTTTTGCTTCTTCTTCTTTGTTTTCTTCTTCCTCTTCTTCTTCTTCTTCTTCTTCTTTTTCTTCGTCAAGTTCTTCTTTTTCTTCATCTTCTTCATCTTCAACTACATCTTCTTTTTCAACATCATTTTCATCTTCTTGTTCTTCTTCGACTTTTTCTGTCCTTTTCTTCTTCTTTTTCTTCTTCGTCTTCTTCTTCTTCAACTACTTCTCTTCTTATTTTTCTTCTTCTTCCTTCTTTTTCTTCCTCTTCTTCTTCTTCCCCTTCTCCACCTCATTCTTCTTCATTGTTGTCTTCTTCTTCTTCGATTTCTTCTTCATCATCCCTTTTTTCATTTAATTCTTCTTCTTCTTCTTCTTCTTCTTCCTCTTTCACATCTTTTCTTCTTCTTCTTCTTCTTCTTCGACATCTACTTCTTCTTCTTTATTTCCTTCTTCTTCCACCTCTTCTTCTTCTTCTTCTTCTTTCTTTTTCTTCTTCTACATTTTCTTCTTCTTCTTCTTCTTCTTCTTCTCTTCTTCTTCTTTTTCTTCTTCTTCTTCTTCTTCTCGTTCATCTTCCTCTTCTTCTTCTTATTCTTCTTCCTTTTCTACTTCTTCGCCTTCTTCTTCTTCTTCTTCGACTTCTTCTGCTTTTTCTTTCCTTATTCTTCTTCCTCTTCTTCCCCTTTCTATTCTTCGTCTTCACCTTCTTCTTCTTCGTCTTCTTCTTCTCCTCCTTTTGTGTCTTCTTCTTCTTCTTCACCTTCTTTTGTTTTGTCTTCTTTTTCTTTTCTTCTTCTTCTTATTCTTCTTCTTTGTATTATTCTTCTTCTTCTTATTAATGTTATTCTTCTTCATGTACATCTTTTTCTTCCTCCTCCACTTCTCCTTATTCTACTTCTTCTTCTTCTTCTTCCCCTTCATTTCCTTCATCATCTTCTTCTTTTTCCTCCTCTTCTTCTTCTTCTTCTTCTTCTTTTTCTTCTTCTTCTTCTTCTACTTCTTCTTCTTCTTCTTCTTCTTCTTCTTCTTCTACTTCTTGTAGTTCTACTTCTTCGTCTTCTTCTTCTTGTTCTTCCTATACTTCTTCTTTCTCTTCTACTTCTTCTTTCTCTTCTACTTCTTCTTTGTCTACTTCTTCTTCTTCTTCCCCTCCTCCTCCTTCTCCTTTGTCTTCTTCTTCTTTCTACTTCTTCTTCTTCTTTCTCCTCTACTTCTTCTTTGTCCTATACTTCTTCTTGTTCTTCTTCTTCTTCTTCATCTTCTCCTCCTCCTCTTTTGTCTTCTTCCTCTTATCTTTCTTCTTCCTCTTCTTCTTCATCTTTGTCTTCATCTTCTTCTTCTTTGCCTTCTTCTACTTCCTCCTCTTTCTATTCTTCTTCCTCTTCTTCTTCTTTATCTTCTTCTACTTCGCCATCTTCTTTTTCTTCTTCTTCCTCATCTTCTTTTTTGTATTCTTCTTTTTCTTCTTCTTCGTCTTTTTCTTCATTGTCTTCTTCTTATTATTTTTCTTCTTTCTCTTCTTCATCTTCTTCTTCTTCTTCTCCTGTTCCTTATTCTTCTTATTCTTTTTCTTCTTCTTCTTCTCCTTTTTCCTTTTCTTCTTTTCCTTCTTTTTCTTTTTCTTCTTCTTCTTCTCTTTGTTTTCCTTTTATTCTTCTTCTTCTTCTTCTTCTTCTTCTTTGTTTTCTACTTCTTCTTCTTTGTTTTCTTCTTCTTCTTCTTCTTCTCCTCCTCCTCCTCCTCCTTCTTCTTCGCCTTCTCCTTCTTCTTCTTCTTCTTCTTCTTCTTCTTCTTCTTCTACTTATTCTTGTTCTTCTTTTCCTTCTTCTTCTTCTTCTTCTTCTACTTCTTCTCCTTTGTTTTCATTTTCTTCATCTACTTCTTCATCTTCTTGTTCTTCTTCTTCTTTCTCTTCGTCTTCTTCTTCTATGTCTTCTTCTTCTTCTACTAGTTCTTCTTCTTCTCCTCCTTTGCCTTCTCCTGCTTCAACTTCTTCTGCTTCTTCAACTTGTTGTTGTTGTTGTTCTTCTTCTTCTTCTACTTCATTTCCCTCTTCTTCTTCTTTTCTTATTCTTCTTTTGCTTCTTCTTCTTCTTAACCTTCTTCTTCTTCTTCGTCGCCTTTTTCTTCTTCTTTTTCTTCTTCATTCACTTCTACTTCTTCTTCTTCTTCTTCGTGTTCTTCTTCTTCTACTTCTCCTTGTACTTCAAATTTTTCTACTACTTCTTTGTCTTCTTCTTCATCATCTTCTCTGTCTTCATCTTCTTCGTCTTCTTCTTTTTTCTCTTCTTCTTCCTTTTCATCTTCCTCTTCTTCTTTTGCATCTTCTTCTTCTTCTTCTTCTTCTTCTTCTTCTTCATCTACTTCTTCTTCTTTAGCTTGCTCTTCTTCATCTTCTTCTTCTTCTTCTCCGTCATTGCCTTCCTCTTCTTCATCTATTCTTGTACCTCTCCTTTATCTTCTTCTTCTTCTTCTACTTTTGCTTCTTCTTCTTCTTCGTCTTCTTCTTCTTCTTATTCTTCTTCTTCTTGTTCTTCTTCTTCTACATCTTCTTCTTATACTTCTTATTCTTCTTCCTCTTCTTCTTGTTCTTCTTCTACTTCTTCTCCTTCTTCTTCTTCTTCTTCTAGTTCTTCTTAATCTTCTTCATCATCATCATCATCATCATCATCATCATCATCTCTTCTTCTACTTCTTCTTCTTTGTCTTCTTCTTCTTCTTCCTCTTCTTCGACTTCTTCTTGTTCGTCCTTTTCTTATTTTTCTTCTTCTTTGTCTTCTTCTTCTTCCTCATCATCGTCTTCTTCTTCTTCTTTTTCTTCATCTTCTTCTTCTACTACTTCTACTTCTTCTTCTTCTTCTTCTTCTTTTACATCTTCTACTTCTTCTTCTCTTCTTCTTCTTCTTCCTCTTCTACAACTACTACTTCAACTTCTACTTCATCTTCTTCTTCTTCTTCATCATCACCATCTTCTACTTCATCTTTTTCTTATACTACTTCCACTTCATCTTCTTCTTCTTCTTCTTTAGTTTATTCCTCATTTCTTCTTCTTCTTCTTCTTCTTCTTCTTCTTCTTCTTCTTCTTTTCTTCTTCTTCCTCTTCTTCTTCTTTTTTTTCTTCTTCTTCTTCTTTTTCTTTTTCTTCTTCTTCTTCTCCACCTTCTTCATCATCTTCTTTTTCTTCATCATCATCATCTTCTTCTTCTTCTTCTTCTTCTTCTTCTTTTCGTCTTCCTTTTTTTCTTAATCTTCTTCTTCCTCTATATCGTTGCCTTCTTCTTCTTCTTCTTTTTCTACATTCTCTTCTTCTTCTTGTTGTTCTTCTTTATCTTCTTCTTTGTATTCTTCTTTTTCTTCATGTTCTTCTTCTTCTTCGTCTTCATCTTCGTCTTCTTCGTCTTCTTCTTCTTCATCTTCTTCTTCTTCCTCTTCTTCTTCTTCTTCTTCCTCTTAGTCTTCTTCTTCATCTTCTTCTTCGTTTGCTTCTGCTTCTTCTTCTTCCAATTCTTCTTCTGCTTTTTTTCTTCTTCTTCTTCTTCTTTGTCTTCTACTTCATCTTCTTCTTTTTCTTCTTCTTCTTCTTCTTCTTTGCCTTCTTCTTCCTCTTCTTCATTATCTTCTTCTATGTCTTCTCCTTCTACTTCATCTTCTACTTCTTATTCTTCTTCTTTTTCCTCTTCTTCTTCTTCTTCTTCTTCTTCCTCTTACTTGATTTCTTCTTCTCTTTTTATACTTTCTTCTTGTTCTTCCTCTTCTTCTTTTTCTTCTTCTTCTTCTTCTTCTTCTTCTTCTTCTTCTTCTACATCATCATCATCATCTTCTTCTACTTCTTGTTCTTCTTCTTCTTCTTATTCTTCTTCTTCTTTTTCTTTCTATTCTTCTTCTTCTTCTTCTCCTTTATCTTAATATTCTTCTTTACATTCTTCTTCTTCTTCTTCTTCTTCTTCTTCTTTTTCTCCACCTTCTTCTTCTTCGTCTTCTTCTACTTCCTTTTCTTAGAAATCTTCTTCTTTTTTATCTTCTTCTTCTTTGTCACCTTCTTTTTCTTCATCATCTTTTTCTTCTTCTTCTTCTTCTTCTTCTTCTTCTACTACTCCAACTTCTTATTTTCATTCTTCTATCTTTTCTTCTTCTTCTTCTCCTCCTTCTTCTTCTTCAACTTCTTCTCCTTTTTATTTTTCTTCTTCTTCCTCTTCCTGTTGTTATTGTGCTTTTTCTTCTTTTCTTCTACTTATTCTTCTTCTTCCTCCTCCTCCTCTTCTTCTTCATCCACTTCTTCTTCATCTTCTTCATCATATTCTTCTTCTTTTTCTTCATCATCATCATCATCATGTTCATCTTCTTCTTCTTCTTTTTCTACTTTTCGTTCTTCTTCACCATCTTCTTCTTCTTCTTCTTCAGCTTCTTCTACTTCCTCTCTCCTTCTTCTTCTTATTCTTATTCTTCTTCTTCTTTTCTTCTTCTTATTATTGTTATTATTATTTTTCTTCTTCTTCTTCTTCTTCTTCTTCTTCTTCTTCGTAGTCATCTTCTTCTTCTTCTTCTTCTTCCTCTTCTTATTTTTCTTCTTATTCTTATTCTTCTTCTTCATCGTCTTCTACTACTACTATTTCTTCTTTTTCTTCTTCTCCTTCTTCTTTTCATTCTTCATCTTCTTCTTCATATTCTTTTTCTTCTTCTGTTTATTTTTCTTCTTCTTCTTCTTCTTCTTCGTGTTCATCTTCTTCTTCCTCTTCTACTTCTTATTTTTCATCTTCTCTTTGTCATCATCTACTTCTTCTTCTTCTTCTTCGGCTTCTTCTTCTTATTTTTATTCTTCTACTTCTAGTTCTACTTATTCCTCTACTTCTTATTCTTCTTCTTCGTGTTCATTTTCATTTTCTTCATCATCATCATCTTCTTCTTCTTCTTCCTATTTTTCTTTTTTTCTTCTTGTTCTCCTTCTTCTTCTTCTTCTTCTTCTTCTTCTTCTTCTTCTTCTTCTTCTTCTCTTCTTCTTCTTCTTCTTTTTCTTCTTCTTCATTTTCTTTTTATTTTTCTCATAGTTCTTCTTTTTCTTCTTCTTTCGGCTCTTCTTCTCCTTCTTCATCCCTTTTAATTCTTCCTTCTTCTTCCTCCTCTTTTTCTTTCTTCTTCTTCTTCTTCTTCTTCTTTAGCTTCTTCTACTTTTTCTTGTTGTTGTTGTTGTTCTTCTTCTTCTTCTTCTCCCTCTTCTTCACCTTCTTCTTCATCTTTTGCTTAGTCATCTACTTCTTTGCCGTCTTCTTCTTCTTCTTAGACTTTTTTCTTCTTTTTCTTCTTCTTCTTCTTCTTCTTCATTTTATTCTCATCTTCTTCTTCTTCTTTCTTTGTCTACTTCTTCTCCTTTGTCTTCTTCCTCTCCTTCTTCTTCTTCTTCTTCTTCTTCTTCATCTTCTTCTTCTTCTTCTCCTCCTCCTCCTCCTGCTTCTTATTTTTATTTTTATTATTTTCCTTGTTCTTCTACTTATTCATCTTCTTCTCCTTTTTCTTCTTCTTCATCTTCGTCATCTTCTTCGAATTCTTTTTCCTCTTTTTCTTGTTCTTACTCTTGTTCTTCTTCCTCTTCTTCTTCTTCTTCTTCTTCATCATCATCTTCAACTTCTTCTTCTTCTTCATGATCTTCAACTTCTTCTTCTTCTTCATCATCATCATCATCGTGATCATCGTCATCATCATGATCATCATCTTCTTCTTCTTCTTCTTTTTCTTCTACGAATACTTCTTCTTCTCCTCCTTCTTTGCCTTCTTCTTCTTCGTCATCTTCTTCAACTTCTTCTTCTTCTTCTTTTTCTTCTTTTTCTTCTTCTTCGTCTTAATCTTCTTCTTCTTCTTTTTCTTCTTTTTCTTCTTCTTCTTCGTCTTCTACTTCTTCCCCTTCTTCATCTTCATCTCCTTTGCCTTCTACTTCCACTTCTTCTTCTTGTTCTTCTTCTTCATCTTCTTCTTCTTCTTCTTCTTCTCTTGTTCTTCTTGTTCTTCTTTTCTTCTTCTTACTCTTCTACCTCTACTTCTTGTTCTTCTTCTTCCTCTTCTTCCTCATCGTCTATTTCTTCTTCTTCCTCTTATTAATCGTGATCATCAACATCATCTTCTTCTTCTTCTTACTTAGCTTTTTCTTCTTCTTCATGTCCATCTTGTTAATCATCTTCATCTTCCACTTCTTCTTGATTTTCTTCTTCTTCTTCTTCTTCTTCCACTTCTCTTTCTTTTTCTCCTTCTCCTTCTTCGTCTTCTTCCTCTTTTTTGTCTTCTTCCTCTTCCACTTCTTCTTCCTATTCTTCTTCTTCTTCTCCATCTTCCTCTCCTCTTCTTCTTTTTCTTCTTCTTCTTTGACTTCTTCTTCTTCTTCTTCCTCTTCTTCTTCTTCTTGTTCTTCTTCTTCTATAATTTGTTATTCTTCTTCTTCTTCTTCGACTTCTTCTTCTTCTTTCTCTTCTTATTCTACTTCTTCATCTTATGTTTCTTCTATTTCTTCCTCTTCTTCTTCTTCTTCTTCTTCCTCCTCCTCTTCTTCTTTTTACTCTTCTTCTTCTACTTCCTCTCCTTCTTCTTCTCCTTCTTCTTGTTCTCCTCCTCCTACTTCTTCTAACTTTTATTCTTCTATTTTTTTATTCTTCTTCTTCTTATTCTTCCTCTTCTTCTTCTTCTTCTTCTTCTTCATCGTATTCTTCTTCTTCTTCTTCTTCATCATCAACATCTTTGTGTTCTTCTTCTTCCGCTTCTTCGTTTTCTTCTTCTTCGTGTTGTTGTTCTTCTTCTTCTACTTCTTTATCTTCTTCTTTTTCTTCCACTTCTTCTTCTTCTTCTTCTTCCTCTTCTTCTTCATCGTGATCAACATCTTCTTCGTTTTCTTTTTCCAGATCTTTTTCTTCTTTTTATTTTCCTCTTCTTCTTTTTCTTTACCTTCCTCTTCTTCTTCATCCTCTTCTTCTACTTTATCTTCCTCTTTGTTTTCTTTTTGTTCTTCTTCTTCTTCTTCTTCATCTTCTTCTTCTTCTTCTTCATCTTTTTTTCTTACTTCTTCTTCTTCTTCTTTTTCTTCATATTTTTCATCTTCTTCTTCGTCTTCTACTTTGCCGCCTTCTTCATCTTCTTATTCTTCTTCTTCTTCTTCTTCTTCTACTTCTTCGTCTTCTTCTCTTATCCTTCTTCTTCTTCTTCATCATCTTTTTCTTCTTCTTCTTCTTCTTCTCCTTCATCTACTTTTCTTCTTCTTCATCTTCTTCTTCTTATTCATCATGAACTAGTTGTTCCTCTTCTTCTTCTTCTTCTTCTTTGTCTCCATTTTCTTCTTCTTCTTCTTCTACTTCTTCCTCGTCATCATCTTCTTCTTCTTCTTTGTCTTCTTCTTCTTCTTCTTCTTATACTTCTTTTTCTTCTTCTTCTTCTTCTTCTTCTTCTTCTTCTTCTTCTTCTTCTTATTCTTCTTCTTCTTCTTCTTCTTCTTCTCCTTCCACTTCATCTTTTTCTTATACTATTTCTTTCAATTCTTCTTCTTCTTCTTCTTCTTCAGTTTATTCCTCTTTTCTTCTTCTTCTTCTTCTTCTTCTTCTTTTATTCTTCTTCCTCCTCTTCTTCTTTTTCTTCTTTTTCGTCCTCTTCTTCTTCTTCTTCTCCATCTTCTTCATCGTGTTCTTTTTCTTTACCATCTTCTTCTTCTTCCTATTCTTCTTCTTCTTCTTCTTGTCTTCTTTTTTTTCTTAATGTTCTTCATCCTCTCTATCGTTGCCATCTTCTTCTTCTTCTTCTTTTTCTACATTCTCATCTTCTTCATCTTTTTCTTCTTTATCTTCTTCTTTGTATTCTTCTCCTTCTTCATCTTCATCTTCCTCTTCTTCTTCGACTTCATCTTCGTCTTCTTCATCTTCTTCTTCTTCTTCTTCTTCTTCTTGGTCTTCTTCTTCTTCTTCCTCGTCTGCTTTTGCATCTTTTTCTTCTTATTCTTCTTCTACTTCTTCTTCTTGTTGTTCTTGTTCTTCTTCTTCTTCTTCTTCTTCTTTGTCTTCTACTTCATCTTCAACTTCTTCTTTGCCTTCTTCTTCTTCATCTTCTTCTTCTATGTCTTCTTCTTCTTCTTCTCTTTCTTCTATTTCTTCTTCATCTTCTTCTTTGTCTTCTTTGTCTTCTTTTGTTTCTTCTTCTTCTTCTTCTTCTTCTTCTTCTTCTTCTTCTTCTTTCATGTTCATCTTCTTCTTCCCCTTGTACTTCTTATTCTTCTTCTTCATCTTTGTCATCATCCACTTCTTCATCTTCTTCTTCGTCTTTGTCATCATCCACTTCTTCATCTTCTTCTTCGACTTCTTCTTCTTCTTCTTTTTCTTCTTCTTCTTCTTCGACTTCTTCCTCGACTTCATCTTCTTCCTCTACTGCATATTCTTCTCCTTCGTCTTCGTCTTCAACTTCTTCTTCATCATCATCATCTTCTTCTTCTTCTTCCTATTTTTCTTTTTTTTTCTTCTTCTTCTTCTCCTTCTTCTTGTTTTTTTTCTATTTCTCTTCTTCTTCTTCTTCTTCATCTTCTTCTTTTTATTTTTCTTATTCATCTTCTTCTTCTTCTTCTTCTTCTTCTTCTTCTTCTTCTTCTTTTGGCTCTTCTTCTTCTTCTTTTGGCTCTTCTTCTCCTTCTTCATCTCTTTTAATTCTACCATCTTCTTCCTCCTCTTCTTCTTTCTTTCTTTCTTCTTCTTCTTCTTCTTCTTCTTTATCTTCTTCTTCTTGTTCTTCTTGTTGTTGTTCTTGTTCTTGTTCTTCTTCTTATTCTTCTTCTCCATCTTCTTCTTCTTCTTCATCTTTTACTTAGTCATCTACTTCTTTGTTGTCTTCTTCTTCTTAGTCTTTTTTTTTCTTCTTTTTCTTCTTTTTCTTCTTCTTCCCCATTTTTTACTCTTGCTCTTCTTCTTCTTCTTTCTTTGTCTGCTTCTTCTCCTTCATCTTCTTCCTCTCCTTCTTGTTGTTGTTCTTCTTCTTCTCCTCCTCTACTTCTTATTTTTTTTTCTTATTTTCCTTGTTCTTCTTCTCGTTCATCTTCTTCTCTTTTTTCTTCTTCTTCTTCTTCGTCTTCTTCATCGTATTGTTTTTCCTCTTTTTCTTGTGTTTATTTATCTTCTTCTTCCTCCTCCTCTTCTTCTTCTTCTTCTTCTTCACTTCAACTTCTTCTCCTTCTTCATGATCATCATCATCGTCATCATCATCTTCTTCTTCTTCTTCTTCTTTTTCTTTATCTTCTTCTTCTTCTTCTTCTTCTTCTTTTTCTTCTTCACCTTCTTCTTCTTCTTGTTCTTCTTCTTCTCCCTCTTTGCCTTCTTCTTCTTTTTCGTCTTCTTAAACTTCTTCTTCTCCTTCTTCTTCTTCTTCTTCGTCTTAATCTTCTTCTTCTTCGTCCTCTCCTTCTTCTTCGTCTTCTTCTTCTTCGTCTTCTTCCACTTCATCTTCATCGTCTTCTTCGTCCACTTCTTCTTCTTCTTATTCCTCTTCTTCTTCTTCTTCACCTTCTTCTTCTTCTCTTGTTCTTCATGTTCTTCTTTTCTTCTTCTTACTCTTTTACTTCTTCTTCTTGTTCTTGTTCTTCCTCGTCTTCCTCATCGTCTTCTTCTTCCTTTTCTTATTATTCCTCTTCTTCTTCTTCTTCTTCTTAATCATGATCATCATCATCATCTTCTTCTTTTTCTTAGTTACCTTTTTCTTCTTCTTCTTGGCCATCTTCTTAATCATCTTCTTCTTCCTTTTCTTCTTCTTTTTCTTTTTCTTCTTCTTCTTCTTCTTATCCTCCTCCTCCTCCTTCATCATCTTCTTCTTTTTCTTCATGTTCTTCGTCTTCTTCTTCTTCGCCTTAATCTTCTTCCTCTTTTTTGACTTCTTGCTCTTCTTCTTCTTCTTCTCCATCTTCTTCTCCTCCTCTTCTCCTTCTTCTTCTTCTTCGACTTCTTCTTCTTCTTCTTCTTCTACAACTTGTTATTCTTCTTCTTTTTCGACTTCTTCTCCTTCTTTTTCTTCTTCTCTTACTGCTTCGTCTTCTGTTTCTTTTACTTCTTTCTCTTCTTCTTCTTCTTCCTCCTCTTCTTCTTCTTTTTCCTCTTCTTCTTCTTCTACATCCTCTCCTTCTTCTTCTCCTTCTTCTTCCTCTTCTTCTTCTTATTCTCCTCCTCCTACTTCTAATTTTTCTTCTTCTTCTTCTTCTGCTTCTTCTTCTCCTTTTTATTCTTCTTCTTTTTATTATGGTTCTTGTTTTTTTGTTTTTCTTCCTTTTCTTCATCTCATTCTTCTTCTTCCTCTTCTTCTTCTTCTTCTTCTTCTTCTTCTTCTTCTTCATCGTATTCTTCTTCTTCTTCATCATCATCAGCTTTGTGTTCTTCTTCATCGACTTCTTCATTTTCTTCTTATTCGTCTTTTCTCTTCGTCTTGTTCTTCTTCTTCTTTGACTTCTTCTTCTTCTTATACTTCTTCTTCTTCTCCTTCCTCTTCTTCTTCATCGTGATCATCATCTTCTTCTTTTTCTTCTTCCACATCTTTTTCTTCTTTTTATTTTCCTCTTCTTCTTTTTCTTTAACTTCTTCTCCTTCTTCATCCTCTTCTTCTTCTTCATCTTCCTCTTCTTTCTCTTTTTCTTCTTCTTCTTCTTCTTCTTCATCTTCTTCTTCTTCTTCTTCTTCTTCATCTTTTTCGCTTACTTCTTCTTTTCTTCATCTTTTTCATCTTCTTCTTCGTCTTCTACTTTTTCTCCTTCTTCGTCATCTTCCTCTTCTTCTTCTTCTAGTTCTTCGTCTTCTTCTCTCATTCTTCTTCTTCTTCTTCATCATCTTTTTTTTTCTTCTTCTTCTTCTTCTTCATCAATTCTTTTCTTCTTCTTCTCTTCTTCTTCTTCTTCATCTAAATCTTTCTTTTTCTTCTTCTTCTTCTTCCTATTCATCATCCACTAGTTCTTCTTCTTCTTCTTCTTTGTCTCCATCTTCTTCTTCTTCTTCTTCTTCATCTTCTCTTTCTTCTGTTTAATCTTCTTCTACATTATCTTCTTCTTCTTCTTGTTTTCCTTTTTCCTCTTCTTCTTATTCTTCTTCCTCTTCTTCTTCTTCTTCATCTTCTTCTTCATCTTCTTCTTCACCATCTTCTTCTTCTTCTTGATCTTATTCTTTTCTTCTTCTTGTTCTTCATCATCATCATCATCATCATCTTCTTCTTCTTCTTCTTCTTCTTCTTCTTCTAGTTCTTCTTCTTCTTCTTTTTCTTCCTCTTCTTCTTCTTCTTCGTCTTTTTATTCTTCCACTTCCTTGTCTTCTTCCTGTTTGTCTTCTTCTTCATCTCCTTCTTCTTCTTCTTCTTCTTCATCTTCTTCTTCTTCGTCTTTTTCTTCTTCCACTTCTTTGTCTTCTTCTTGTTTGTCTTCTTTTTCATCTCCTTCTTCTTCTTCGTCTTCTTGTTCTTCTTTATCTTCTTCTTCTTCTTCTTCTTCTTCTTCTTCCTCTTCTTCTTCTTTGCCTTCTTCTACTGCTACTACTCTTTCCTCTTCCTTTTTTCTTCTTCTTCCTCCTCTTCATCGTCTTCCTTTTCTTCATTTCTTTCTTCTTTCTCTTCTTCTTCTTCTTTGTTTTCATCTTTTTCTTCTTCATCTTCACCCTCGTCTTCTTCTTCGTCGTCTTCTACTTCTTCTTCATCAACATCTTCTTGTTATTATTCTTCTTCTTCTTCTTTGCCTTCTTCTTCTTCTTCTTCTTCTCCTCCTTTATCTTCTTCTTATTCTTCTGCTTCTTCTTTTACTTCTTCATCATCATCATCTTCTTCTTCTTCTTCTTCTTTTTCTTCCCTTCTTCTTCATCATCTTCTTTGTCTTCCTCTTCTTCATCTTCGTGTTCATTTCCTTCTTCGCCTACGACTTTTTCTTTTCCCTCTGTACCTTCCTTTTCTTCCTCTTCATCGACATCATCTTCACCTTCTTCTATTTTGTACTCTTTTTTTCTTCTTCTTCATCTTCTTGCTCTTCTTCTTCTCCCTCTTCTTCTCCTTATTCTTCTTATTCTTATTCTTCTTCTTCTTCTTCTTTGTATTATTCTTCTTTTTCTTCCTCTCCTTATTCTTCTTCTTCCTCTTCTTCTTCATCTACTACTACTTCTTCCTTTTCATTTTCTTCTTCTTCTTTATTCTCATCACCTTCTTCTTCTTCTGTCTTCTTCTTCTTCTTCTTCTTCTACGTTTCCATCTCCTTCATCTTCTTCTTCTTCTTCTTCTTCCCTTTCATCATCATCATCATCATCTACTTCTTCTTCTTCTTCTTCCCTTTCATCATCATCATCATCATCTACTTCTTCTTCTTCTTCTTCGTCTTCATTTTTTTTTCTAATTCATCGACTTCTTCAGTTTATTCCTCTTTTTCTTCTTATACTTCTTCTTCCTCCACTTTTTCTTCTTCTTCTTCACCTTGTTCTTCTTGTTCTTCTTCTTTTTATTCTTCTTCTTCTTCTTCTTTTGCTCCTTCTTCATCCATTTGTTGTAGTTATTTTTCTTCTTCTTCTTCTACTTGTTCATCTTCTTCTCTTTTCTCTTTTTCATCATCCTCTCCTTTGTCTTATTCTTTATCACCTTCTTATTTTTCTGTCTTCTTCTTCTATGCTATCTTGTTCTTCTTCTTCTTCTTCTTCTTTTTATTCTTCATCTTATTTTTCTTCTTCTTCTTATTCATCTTTTTCTTCTTCTTCTTTTAAGTCTTCATCTTCTTCTTTGTCTTCTTCCTCTTCCTCTTCTTCTTATTCTTCTTCTTTTTGTTTTTCTTTATCTTCTTATTCTTCTTCTTCCTTTTCTTCTTCTTCTTCTCCTTCTTCTTCTTCTTTTTTATCTTCACCATCTTCTTCATCTCTATGTTTTTCTTCTTCTCCTTCGTCATAGTCTTCTTCCTCTTTTTCTTCTTCTCCTTCTTATTCTTTTTCTTCTACTTCTTCTTCTACTACTTCTTCATCTGTTCTTCTTCCCCTCTTTCTTCTTCTCCTTCTTCCTCTTATTTTTCTTCTTTTTCTTCTTCTTCATCTTCTTCTTTTTATTCCTCTTCTTCTTCTTCTTCTTCACATCCTTCTTCTTCTTCTTCTTCTTCTTCTTCTTCTTCTCCTCCTTATTCTTATTGATCTTCGACTTCATCTTCTTCTTCTTCATTTTCTTCTTCTTCTTCTTCTTCTTGTTCTTGTTCTTCTTCTTTCACTTCTTCTTCTTCATCATCTTCTTCTTCTTCTTCTTCTTCTTCTTCTTTTTCTTCTTTCTCTTCTTTTTCTGGTTTTTCTTGTTCTGCTTCTTCTTCCTCTTCATCTTCTTCTTTGCTTTCTCCTTCTTTTTCTACTACTTCTTCTTCTTCTAAATCTTCTTCTTCTTCTTCTTCAACTACTTATTATTATTCTTCTTCTTCATCATCATCTTTGTCTTTTCCATCTTCTTGTTCTTCTTCTTTGACTTCTTCATCTTCTTCTATGTCGTCTTCTTCTTTTTTTTCTTCTTTGTCGTCTTCTTCTTCTTCTACTTCTTCTTCTTCTTCGTCTTCTTCTTCTACTCCTTTTTCTTCTTCTTTCTTCTTCTCTTTCTTCTTCTTCTTATTCTTTTTTTTTATTCTTATTATTCTTTTTCTTCTTCTTCTTTTCTTTCTTCTTCTTCTTCTACTCCTTTTTCCTCTTCTTCTTATTCTTCTTCTCTTTTTATTATATCTTTTTCTTATTCTTCTTCTTCCTTTTCTTTTTCTTTTCCTTCTACATCTTCTTTGCCTTCTTCTTCT
>JAIUJO010001036.1:130000-132500 GCA_023846275.1 Vanilla planifolia
CTTCATCTTCTACTTCTTACTCTTCTTCTTTTTCCTCTTCTTCTTCTTCTTCCTCTTCCTTGATTTCTTCTCCTCTTTTTACTCTTTCTTTTTGTTCTTCCTCTTGTTCTTTTTCTTCTTTTTCTTCTTCTTCTTCTTCTTCTTCTTCTTTTTCTTCTTCTTTGTCTTCCTATTCTTCTTCTTCTCCTCCTTTATCTTAATATTCTTCTTTACGTTCTTCTTCTTCTTTTTCTCCGCTTTCTTCTTCTTCGTCTTCTTCTACTTCCTTTTTCTTAGAAATCTTCTACTTTTTTGTCTTCTTCTTCTTTGTCGCCTTCTTTTTCTTCTTCTTCTTCTACTCCAACTTCTTATTTTCATTCTTGTAGCTTTTCTTCTTCTTCTTCTTCTTCAACTTCTTCTCTCTTTTATTTTTCTTCTTCTTCCTCTTCCTGTTGTTACTGTGCTTTTTGCTTCTTTTCTTCTATTTATTATTCATCTTCTCCTCCTCTTCTTCTTTGTCCTCTTCTTCTTCGTGTTCTGCATCATATTCTTCTTCTTTTTGTTAATCATCATCATCATCATATTCTTCTTCTTCTTCTTTGTCGTATTCGTTTTCATCTTTTTCTTCTTCTTCTTCTTCATCATCTTCTACTTCTACTTTTCCTTCTTCTTCACCATCTTGTTCTTGTTCTTCTTCTTCTTCTTCTACTTCTACTTCTTCTCTTCTTCTTCTTCTTATTCTTCTTCTTCGTCTTCTTCTTTTCTTCTTGTTCTTCTTCTTCTTCTTGTTTTTCTTCTTCATCTACTTCTTCTTCTTCTTCTTCTTCTTCATCTTCATCTTCTTCAACTTCTTCTTTATCATCATCTTCTTGTTCTTCTTCGTAGTCATCTTCTTCTTCTTCTTCTTCCACTTCTTTTTTTTCTCCTTCTTTTTCTTATTCTTCTTCTTCTATGTCTTCTACGACTACTATTTCTTCTTCTTCTTCTTCTCCTTCTTCTTTTCGTTCTTCATCTTCTTCTTCATCTTCTTTTTCTTCTTTTGTTTCTTCTTCTTCTTCTTCTTCTTATTCTTCTTCGTGTTCATCTTCTTCTTCCTCTGCTACTTCTTATTCTTCTTCTTCTTCTTTCTCATCATCTACTTCTTCTTCTTCTTCTTCTTCTTCTTCAACTTCTTCTTCTTCTTTTTCTTATTCTTCTTCTTTGACTTTTTCTTTTTCTCTCTACTTAATATTCTTCTTCTTCGTCTTCGTCTTCATCTTCATCATCATCATCATCATCATCCTCTTCTTCTTCTTCTTCCTGTTTTTCTTTTTTTCTCTTCTTCTCCTTCTTCTTCTTCTTCTTCTTCTTCTTCTCTTCTTGTTCTTCTTCTTTTTCCTCTTCTTTTTCTTCTTGTTCTTTTTCTTTTTATTTTTCTTGTTGTTCTTCTTTTTCTTTTTCTTCCAACTCTTCTTCTCCCTCATCTCTTTTAATTCTCCATCTTCTTCCTCCTCTTCTTCTTTCTTCTTCTTCTTCTTCTTTATCTTCTTCTTCTTATTCTTCTTCTTATTGTTGTTGTTCTTCTTCTTCTTCTTCTTTTCCCTCTTCTTCTTCTTCTTAATCTTTAACTTAGTCATCTACTTCTTTGTCATCTTCTTCTTCTTGTTAGACTTTTTTCTTCTTATTTTTTCTTCTTCTTCTTTTACTTCATTTTTTCCTCTTCTTCTTCTTCTTTCTTTCTTTGTCTACTTCTTCTCCTTCGTCTTCTTCCTCTCCTTCTTCTTCTTCTTCTTCTCCTCCTCCTGCTACTAATTTTTTTTCTTATTTTCCTTATTCTTCTTCTTATTCAACTTCTCCTTTTTCTTCTTCTTTGTATTCTTTTTCCACTTTTCATGTTCTTACTCTTGTTCTTCTTCCTCTTCTTCTTCTTCTTATTATTCTTCTTCTTCTTCTTAAAGATCATCAACATCATCATCATCATCATCATCTTCATCTTCTTCTTCTTCTTCTTTTTATTCTTTTTGTTCAACGAATTCTTCTTCTTGTTCTCCTTCTTTGCCTTCTTCTTCTTCTTTTCCTTCTTCTTGTTCTTCGTCTTAATCATCTTCTTCTTCTTCCCCTTCTTCATCTTCTTCTTCTTCCTCTTCTTCGTATTCATCTCTTCGCCTTCTTCTTCCACTTCTTCATCTTCTTCTTCTTCTTCTTCTTATCCTCTTCCTCTTCTTCTTCAACTTCTTCTTCTTCTTCTCTTGCTCTTCATGTTCTTCTTTTCTTCTTCTTACTCTTCTACTTCTTCTTCTTGTTCTTCTTCTTCCTCTTCTTCCTCATCATCTACTTCTTCTTCTTCTTCTTCTTCTTAATCATGATCATCATCATCATCTTCTTCTCTTCTTCTTACTTAGCTTCTTCTTCTTCTTCTTCTCTTCATCTTCTTCTTCTTCCTCTTCTTCGTCTTCATCTTCTTTGCCTTCTTCTTCTACTTCTTCTTCTTCTTCTTTTTCTTCTTCTTCTTCTTCTTCTTCTTCTTCTTCTTCTTATTCCT
>JAIUJO010001036.1:137500-140000 GCA_023846275.1 Vanilla planifolia
TTGTTCTTCTTCTTCTTCCTTTGTTTTTCTCTTCTTCCTCTTCTTCTTCTTCTTCTTCTTGTTCTTCGTGTTCTTCTTTTTCTTCTTCTTCTACTTGGTGTTCTTCTTCTCCTTCTTTGTCTTCTTGTTCTTCTTCTTCTTCTTCCTCTTCTTCTTCATCTTTGTTTTCTACTTCTTATTCTTTTCCTTCTTCTACTACTTCTTCTTCTTCTTCCTCTTCTTCATGTTTTTCATCTTTTTCTTTTTCCCTTCTTCTTCTTCGTCTTCGTCTTCTACTTTTTCTTTGACTTCTTTGTCCTCCACTTCTTCATTCTCCTCTTCTTCGTCTTTTTCTTGTTCGACTTCTTCTTCTTCTGTGTCTACCTCTTCTTCGTCTTCTTCTTCTCTTCTTCTTCTTCTTCTTCTTCCTCTTCCTTTTCTTCTTATATACATCTTCATTGCCTTCATCTTATCCTTCTTCTTCATCTTCTTCTTTGTTTTCTTCTTCCTCTTCTTCATCTTCTTCTTTTTCGTCTTCTTCTTTTTCTTCCACTTTTCGTCTTCTTCTTCTTCTTCATCATCTTCTTCCTTGTCTTCTATTTCTCCACCTTCTTCTCCATCTTCTTTTACTTCTTCTTCTTCTACTTCTTCTTCTACTTCTACTTCTCCTTCTTCTTCATCTTATTATTATTATTATTATTAATATTATTATTAATATTATTGTTATTCTACATCTTCTACTTCTTCTTATTGTACTTCTTTTTCTTCTTCTTCTTTTACTTCTTTTTCTGCTTCTTCTTCTTGTTCTAATTCTTCTTCATCTTCTTCTTATTCTTCTTCTACTTCATCATCGTGTTCTTCATTTTCTTCTTCTTATTGGTCTTCTTCTTCTTCTTCTACTTCATCTTCTTCTTCTTTTTCATCATCTTCTTCTTATTCTTCTTCTTCTTCTTCTTCGATCTCTTCTTCTTCTTCTTCTTCTTCATCTTCTTCTTCGTTGTCATCTTTTTCTTTTTCTTCTTCTTTTTCTTCTTCATCATCATCATCTTCTTCCTCTTCTTCATTTTCTTCTTATTCTTCTTCATCTTCTTCTTCTTCTTCTTCTTCTTCTTCTTCTTCTTTTCCTTCTTAATCTTCTTCTTCTTCTACTTCCTCTTCTTCTTCTTATTTGTCTTCTTCTTCTTCGTCTTCTTTTGTTAAGGTCTCCTTTTTGTCTTCTTCCTTTTTTTCTTCCTCTTTTCCTTCTTCTCTTTCCTCTCCTTCGACTCCCTCTTTTTCTTCTTCTTCTTCTTCTTCTTCTTCTTCTTCTCCTTCTCCTTCTTCTTCGTCTACTTCTTCTCCTTCTTCTTCCTCTTTATCTTCTTCTTTTTCTTCTTCGCCATCTTCTCGTTCTTCTTCTTCTTCTTCTTCTCCTTCTACTTCTTTTTCTTCTTCTTTTCTTCTTCTTCTTCTTCTTCTTTTTATTATTCTTCTTCTTCTTATTCTCAATATTCTTGTTCTTCTTCGTCTTCTTGTTCTTCTTCCTCTTCTTCTTCACCTTCTTTTTCACCTTTTATTGCTTTTTCTTTCTCATCTTTTTCTTTTTCTTCTTCTTCTTCCTCTTCTTCTTCTTGTTCTTCCATTTCTTTTTCTTCTTCTTCCATTTCTTCTACTCTTTTTCTTTGACTTCTTCTTTTTCTCCCTATTCTTCTTCTTCGTCTTCTTCTTCTTCTACTTCTTAGGAATCTTTTTCTTTGCCTTCTTCTTCTTCTTCTTTGCTACTTGTCCTTCTTCTTCTTCTTCTTCTTCTTCTTCTTCTTCCTCTTCTTCTTCTTCTTCTTCTTCCTATTCTTCCTTTTCTTATTCTTCTTCTTCTTCTTCTTCTACTTCCCCTTCTTCTCTTCTTCTTCTTCTTCTTCTTCTTCTTCTTCTTCTTATTCTTCTTCTCCTTCTTCCTCATTTTCTTCTTCTTCTTTCTTTGATTTCCTCTTCTTCCTCTTCTTTTTCTTGTTCCTATTTTTCTTCTTCCTCTTCTTCTTCTTTTCTTCTTGTTCCTATTCTATGTCTTCTTCTTCCTCTTCATGTTCTTCTTCCCCCTCTTCGTCTTCTTTTTCTTCTTCTTCTTCTTCTTCTTCTTCTTCTTCTTCCACTTCTTCTTCTTCTTCTACTACTACTACTACTTCTTCTCCTTCTTCTTATTGTTCTTCTTTTTCTCCTCCTTTTTCTTCTTCTTCTTTTTCTTCTTCGTCTTCTTTTTATTCTTCTTCTTCTTCTTTTTATTCACTTTCTTCTTCTTTTTATTCACTTTCTTCTTCTTCTTATTCCTTTTCCTCTTCTCTTCTTCTTCTTCTTCTTTTCCTTCTTCCTCTTCTTCTTCTTCTTCTTCTTTTTCTTTGTCAACTACTTTCTTCTTCTTCTTTTTCTTTGTCTCGATGGACTTATTCTACTTTTTTTTGTACTCTTCTTCTTCTTCTTCATTTTCTTCTGCTTCTTCTTCTTCCTCCTCTTCTGCTTCTTCACCTTCTTCTTCTTCTTCTTCTTC
>JAIUJO010001036.1:145000-152500 GCA_023846275.1 Vanilla planifolia
TTCTTCTTCCTCTTCATTTTCTTCTTGTGCTTCTTTTTCTTTTTCATCATCTTCATCTTCTTCATTTTCTTCTTCGTCTTCTTGTACTTATTTTTCTTCAACTTCTTCATCATCTTCTTCTTCTTCTTCCACTACTCCATCTTCTTCTTCTTCTTCTTCTTCTCCTTCTCCTTCTTCTTCTTCTTCTTCTCTTTCTTTTCTTCGTTTTAGTTTTCTTTGCCTTCATCTTCTTCTATTACTTCTTCTTCTTCTTCTTTTCTTCTTCTTCTCCATGATCTACTTCTTCTTTTTGTTCTTCTTCTTCTTCTTCTTCTTCTTCTTCTGCTTCTTCATCTTCTTATTCTTCATCATCGTCTTCTTCTTCTACTTCTTCTTCTTCTATTCTTCTTCTCCTTCTCCTCCTTCTTCTTCTTCTTCTTCTTCTTCATCTTTCTTTCTTCTTTTTCTTCTTCTTCTTCTTCATTTTATTTTCCTTCTTCTACTTCTTCAACTTCTTCTTCTTCATCTACTTCTTCTTCTTCATCATCAACATCGTCTTCTTCTTCGTCTTCTCCTTCTTCTTCTTCTTCTTCTTCTTCTTCTTGTTCTTCTTCTTCTTTCTTCTTCTCCTTCATCATCTTCTTCTTCTTCTTTCTATTCTTCTTCATCTTACTATTCTTCTTCTTCTTCTTCACCATCTTCCTTTTCTTTTTCTCTTTCTTCTTCTTCTTAATCTTTGTCTTCTACTTCTACTACAACTTTTCTTCTTCTTCCTCTTCTTCTTCTTCATTCTATACTTTTTTGAATTCTTCTTCTTCTTTTTCTTCCTCCTCTTTTTCCTCTCCTTCTTTTTGTTCATTTTTGAATTCATCTTCTTCCTCTTCTTCTTCTTCTTCTTCTTCACCTTTTTAGCCTTCTTTGTCTTCATCTTCATCTTCTTCTTCTTCACCTTCTACTTCTTCTTTTTCTCCTTCTTCTTCCTTTACTCCTTGTTCTATTACTATTTCTTCTTCTTCTTCTTTTTCATCCCTTTCTTCCTTTTTTTCTTCTTCTACTACTTTTCTTCTTCTTCTTGTTCTTCTTCTTCTTCTTTGTCTTCGTCTTCATTGTCTTCTTGTTGTTGTTGTTGTTATTCTTCTTCTTCTTCTTCTTGTTTGTCTTCTTTTTCGTCTTCTTCTTATTCTTCATCTTCTCCTTCTTCTTCTTGTCCTTCTTTTTCTTCTTGTCCTTGTTGTTATTCTTCTTCTTCTTCTCCTTCAACTTCATTGTCTTCTTCTTTTTCATGTTCTTCATCTTCATCTTCTTCTTCTTCCACTTTATCTTCTTCTTTTTTTCTTCTACTTCTTCTACTTCGTCTTTTTCATTT
The DNA here is from genome assembly GCA_023846275.1 of Vanilla planifolia. Taxonomy (NCBI): domain Eukaryota; kingdom Viridiplantae; phylum Streptophyta; class Magnoliopsida; order Asparagales; family Orchidaceae; genus Vanilla; species Vanilla planifolia. The sequence continues at coordinate 146,346 of JAIUJO010001036.1, forward strand.
TCTTCTGTCTTTTTCTTCATCTTCCACGTCTTCTTCTTCTTCTTCGCCTTCTTCTTCTTTTATGACTTCTTCTCATTTTTTTCAAAATACTCACCTTCTTCTTCTAGTTCTTCTTCTTCTTTTACTTCTTATTCTTCTACTTCTTCTTCTTTTACATTTTCATCAACTTCTTCTTCCTCTTCTTCTTCTACCTTTTCCTCCTTTTTTTCTTTCTCTTCTTCTTCTTCTTCTTCACAATTCTTCCTCTTCTTCTTCATCTACTTTTACTTCTTCGTCTCCTTCTTCTTCTTTTTCTTCTTCATCTTCTTCTTCTTCTACTTCCCCTTCCTCTTTCTCTTCTACAACATCTACTTCATCTTCTTCTTCTTCTTCTTTGTCTTCTACTTCTTCTTCCTCTTCTTCTTCTTCTTCTACTTCTTCTTCACCTTCTTTTTGTTCTTCATCTTCTTTTCCTTCTTCTTTATTTTCATTGTTTTCTTCTTCTTCTTCTTCTTTTTCTTCATCATCATCACCATCATGTTCTTCTTCTTCTTCTTCTTCTTCTTCCTGTTCTTCTTCTTCTTTGTCTTTGACTTCTTCTTCTTTGTCTTCATCATCTTCTTCTTCTTCCTCTTTTTCTTCCACTTTTTCTTCTTCTTCAATTGCTTCTTCTTTTTCTTCTTCTTCTTCTTCTCATTCTCCTTCTTTTTCTTCTTCTTCTTTTGAATCTTCTTCTTCCTCTTCTTCGTGTTCTTCTTTCTCTTCTTTTTCTTCTTCTTCTTCTTCTTCTTCTTCTCTCTCTTCTACTTTTCTTCATCTTCCTCTTCTTTTTCTTCTACTTTTTCTTCTTCTTGTACCTCTTCTTCATCTTCTTCATCATCATCATCATCATCATCATCTTCTTCTTCTTCTTCTTCTTCTTCTTCTTTTCTTCTTCTTCTACTACTACTACTTCTTCTTGTTGTTGTTCTTCTTCTTAATTTCTCCTTCTTCTTTTTCGTCTTCTTCCTCTTCTTTTTTGTCATGTTCTTCTTTTACTTATTCTTCTTCTTTATCTTGGTCTTTTTCTTCATCATCTTTTCCATCATCTTCCTCTTCTTTGTCTTCTTATTCTTATTCATTTTTTTCTTCTTCTTCTTCTTCTTCTCCTTCAAGTTCTTCTCCTTCTTCTCCATCTTCTTATTTTTTTTCTTCCTCTTCTTCTTCTTCTTCTTCTTCCTGCTCCTCTTCTTTTTTTCTTCTTTTTCTCCTTCTTCTGTTCCTCCACCTCCTTCTTCTTTCTCTTCTTCTTTTTCTTTGTCTTGTTATTGTTCTACTTTTTCTCCTCCTCCTTCTTCTTCTTCTTCTTCTTTTAGTTCTTCTTCTTCTTCTTCTTCTTCTTCTTCTTCTCTTCTTCTTCTTCTTGTTCTTCTTCTTCCTATTCCTTCGCTTTGTCTTCTTTTTCTAATTCATCTTCTTCTTCTACTACTACTTTTTCATCAACTTCTTCATCTTCTTCTTCTTCTTTTGCTTATTCTCCTCCTTCTTCTCCTTCTTCTTCCCCTTCCTCTCCTTCTTCTTCTTCTACTAATACTACTTCTTCTCCTTCTTATCCTTCTTCTTCTTCTTCATCATCTTCTTCTTCTTCTTCTTCTTCTCCTTCTTCATCTTCTCCTTCTTCTTCTTCTCCTTCATCCTCTTATTCTTCGTCTTCTTCTACTTCTTCTTCTTCTTCTTCTTCTTCTTCTTCTTCTTCTTCTTCTTCTTCGGCTTCAACTTCGTCGTCTTCTTCTTCTTCTTCTTCTTCTTCTTCTTCTTCTTCTTCTTCTTCTCCTTCTCCTTCTTCTTCTTCTTCTTCTTCTTATACTTCTACTTCTTCTTCTGCTTCTTCTCTTTCTACTTCTTCTTTGCCTTCTTTTCTTTTTCTTCTTCTTCTTCATCTTCTTCTTCATCATCATAAACTTCTTCTTCTTCTTCTTCTTCTTCTTCTTCTTCTTCTTTGTCTTCTTCTTCTTTTTTTTCTTCTTTTGTTATCTTCTTCTTCTTCTTTTTCTTCTTATTCTTTGTGTTCTTCTTCTTCCACTTCCTCATAATCTTGTTTTTCTACTTGTTTTTTTCTTCTTCTTTATCTTCTTCATAATCTTCTCCTTCTTCTTCGACTTCTCCTTCTTCTTCTTCTTCTTCCGTCTTCTTCTTCTTCATCTTCCTTTTCTTTTTCTCCTTCTTCTTCTTCTTCTTCATCTTTTTCTTCTCCTTCATCTTCTTATTTTTCTACTTCACCTTTTTTATTCCTCTTCTTCTACTTCTTCTTCTTATTATTCTTCTTCTTTTAGTTCTCTATCTTCTTCCTTTTCTTTTTCTTCTTCTTCTTGTATTTCCTCTACTTCTTCTTCTTCTTCTTCCTCTTTGTACTATTCTTCCTCTTTGTACTATTCTTCCTCTTCTTTTTCTTTGACTTACTTCTTCATTTTCTTCTTCTTCCTCTTCTTCATCTTGTTTGTCTTCATCATCTTCTTCTTCTTTTTCATCTTCTTCTTCTTCTTCTTTGTCTACTATTTCTTCTTTATCATATTCTTCTTCTTTTTCATCTTCTTTTTCTTATTTTTCTTCTAATTCTTCCTTTTTTTCCTCTTCTTCTTCTTCCCTATCTTCTTTTTTTCCTTCTTCTTCTTCTCCTCCTTTTTCTTATTCTTCTTTTTCATCATCATCATAATCTTCTTCTTCTTCAACTACTTCTTTTTAATTGTCTTCTTCTTCTTCTACTTCTTCTTTCTCTTCTTCTTGTAATTCATCTTCTTCTTCATTTTCTTCATCATCATCATCATCTTCTTCTTCTTCTTCGTCATCTTCTTCTCTGAATTCTTCGTCTTCTTCTTCTTCATCTTCTTCCACTTCTTCTTCACCTTCTTCTTGATCTTCTTTGTTTTTTCTTCTGTTTTTTCTTTTATTTCTGCTTCTTGTTCTTCTTGTTCTTGTTCTTCTTCATCTTCTACTTTCTCTTTTTCTTTTTCTTCTTCTTCTTCTTCACCTTCATCTTCTTCTTGTTCTTCTTCTTCTTCTTCTTCTTCATTGGCTTTTTGTTTGTCTTCTTCTTCTTCTTCTTCTTCTACTTCTTCTTTTCTTTTTCTTCTTCTTCTTTTTCTTCTTCATCTACTTCTTCGACTTCTTCTTCTTTGTCTTTTTCTTCTTCTTTCTCTTTTACTTCTTCTTCTTGTACTTCTACTTCTACTTCTTGTTCTTCTCCACCTTCTACTTTTTCTTTTTCTTCTTTTTCTGCTTCATCTTCTTCTTCTTCTACATCTTCTTTTTCTTCAACTTATTTTTTTGGTCTTCTTCTTCTTCTTCTGCTTCTTCTTCTTCTTCTTCTTCTTCTTCTTCTTCTTTTTCTTCTTCTACTTCATTTTCTTCTTTTTCTTCAATGACTTCTTCTTCTTCTTCTTCTTCTTTAGTTCTTCTACTTATTCTTTTTCTTCTATTCCATCTCTTCTTCTTCATTTTTTGCTTCTTCTTCTTCATTTTCTTCTTCTTCTTCTTCTTCTTCTTCGCCTTCTTCTTTCTTTGTCTTCTTCACTCTTTTTGTCCTTTTTTATCTTCTTCTTCTTCATTTTCTTCTTTTTGTTCTTGTTCTTCTTTTTCTTCTTCTTCTTCTTAATCCTCTTATTCTTCCACTTCCTTATAATCTCTTCTTCTACTTCTATTTCTTCATCATCATCATCATCTTCTTCTTCAACTTGTTCTCCTTCTTCTTCTTCTTCTTCTTCTTCTTCCTCATCTTCTTCTTCTTCCAATTCTTCTTCTTCTTCTATTTCTTTTTCTTTTTATTCAGCTTTTTTTTTCTTCTTCTTTGCCTTCTTCTTCTTCTTCTTCTTCTTTGCCTTCTTCTTCCTCCTTTTCTTCTTCTTCTTCTTCTTCTTCTCTTTTTCTCTTCTACGTCCTTCTCTTCTTCTTCTAGTTTTCTTCTTTTTCTTCTTCTTGTTCTACTTGTTCTTCTTCTTCTTCTTCCTTTCCTTATGCTTTTTCTTCTTCTTATTATTATTATTCTTGCACTTCTTGTTCTTCCTCATGTTCTTCTCCTTCACCTTCTTCTGCTTCATTTTCTTCTTCTTCTTGTTCCTAATCTTCTCCTCCTCCTTTTTTCTTATCTTCTTTTTCTTCTTCTTCTTCCTTTTGTTCATCATCACCTTCTTCTTCTTCTTCTTCTTCTTGTTCTTCTTTGTCTTTTTCTTCTTCTTCTTCCCCTTCATCTTCTTCTTTTCTTCTTCTTCATTTTCTTCTCCGCCTTCTTCTTCTTGTTCTTCTTCTTCTCTATCATTATCATCATCTTCTTCTTCTTCATCTTATTATTCTTCTTCTTCTTCTTCGACGTCTTCTTCTTCCTCTTCTACTTCTTCTTCTTCTTCTTTTTCTCCTTCTCCTTCATCTTCTTTTTGTTCTTCTTCTTCTTCTTTCCTTCTTTTTATTCTTCTCATTCTTCTTCATCTTATTCTACTTTTTTTTCTTCTTGTCCATGTTCTTCATCTTCTTAAACTTTTTCTTCTTCTTCTTCTTCTTCTTGAACTTCTTCTTTTTCTTCTTCTTATTTTCTTCTTCTTCTTCTTCTTCTTCTTTGTCTTCTTCTTCTTCTTCTTCTTCTTCTTCTATTTCTTCATCTTCTTCATCATCTTCTTCTTCATTTTCTTCTTCTACAACTTCTTGCTCTTCTAATTCTTCTTCTACTTCTTCTTCTTCTTCTACTTCCTCATCTACTTCTTCGTCTTCTTCTTCTTTGTCTTCTTCTTTTTCTTCTTCTTTTTCTTCATCTTTTACTTCTTCTTCTTCTTCTTCTTATTCTACTACTTCTTCTTCTTCTTCCCTTTCTTCTTCTTCTTCTTCGTCTTCTTCGTCTTCTTCTTCTTCTTCTTCACCACTTTCATTATCTTTCTCTCCATCTTTTTCATCATCATCATTCATCTTCTTCTTCTTCTTCTTCTTCTTCTTCTTCTTCTGCTTCTCCTCCTCCTCCCTTCTCCTTCTTCTTCTTCTTCTTCATATTCTTCTTCTTATTCTTCTTCTTCTTTTGTCTTCTTCTTCATCTTTTCCTTCTTCTTCTTCTTATTCTTCTTCTTCTTCTTCTTCTTCTTCGTTTTCTTCTTCTTCTTCTTTTCTTCTTCTTTTTCGACTTCTTTTTCTTCTTCTTTTTCTTCTTCTTCTTCTTTGACTTATTCTCCTTCTTCTTCTTCTTCTTCTTCCTCTTCTTTTTATTATTCTACTTCTTCTACTTCATCTACTCCTTCTCTTTCTTCTACTTCAACTTCTTCTTATTCCTCCTCTTCTTCCTCTTCTTTTTCGTCTACTACTTCATCATCTTCTTGTTCTTTTTCCACTTCGTCTTTTTTTTATTCCTCTTCCTCTACTTCTTCTACTACTTCTTCTTCTGCTTTTGCTTTCTGCTTCTTCTCCCTCTTCTTGTTCTTTCATCAACTTCTTCTTCTTCTTCATCATCTTCTTCAACTTCTTCTTTTTCTTCTTCTTCTTATTTTTCTTCTTCTTCTTCTTCCTCTTCTTCTTCTTGTTGTTGTTGTTGTTCTTCTTCTTCTTCTTCTTCCCTCTTCTTCTTCTTCTTCTTCTTCTTCTTCTTTGTCTTCTCCTTCTTCCACTTTTCCGTGTTCTTCTTTGTCATCTTCTTCTTCTTCTTCTTCTTCTTATACTTCTCTCATTTTTTTCTTCCCCTTTTTCTTCTTCTTGTTCTACTTCTTCTTATTGTTCTTCTTCTTTGTGTTTTCTTCTTCTTGTTTGAGCTCTTCTTCTTCCTTCTTTGTTCTTCTTCATCTTCTTCTTCGTTGTTTTCTTCTCAATCATCATCGTCTTCGTCTTCTTCTTCTGTGTGTCCTTCTTCTACTTCTTCTTCTCCTACTTCGTCTTCTTCTTCTCCATCTTGTTTGTGCTATTTTTCTTCTTTTCGGGCTCTTCTTCTTACTCTTGTTATTCTTCTTCCACTTTTTTCATTTTTCTTTTCTTCATCTTCTTCTTCTTCTTCTTCTGCTTATTTTTCTTCGTATCCTTCATCCTCTTCTTCTTCATCTTCTTGTCCTCACCCTTTCTTTTCCACCTCCTTTTTATTCTTCTTCTTCTTCTTCTTCTTTGCCTCCTCCTCCTCCTTCTCCTCCTTTTTGCTCTTCTTCTTCCTCTTCTTCTTCTTCTCCACCTCCTTTTGTTCT